>CAKALG010037687.1:0-10760 GCA_916700815.1 Helicolenus hilgendorfi | reverse complement strand
ATATATATAACTTATATTATCAATATAGAAGTAATCACTAATTCAGCCTACTTTTAATGGTGCCAATTTGCCAAAATCAAACAAATATAGGTATATATATAGGCTAAAAAAACAAACAAAACAGGGATCAAGTGTAGCCCACATGACAAATGGACTGGAGGCGTATGTGGTCATGTCCCAAAGTAGCACTTTGGCATTTTGGTTCCCACACTGTTATCAGGAGTCAGGAATTGTCGCCATCACAAATCCTCCCACTGCTCTGAGGGAGGGAGTCTATAAACCGGACTCATCTCCCCCCCTTCTGTTTCCATATCCAGCTAATGTCAGTCAATGAGAAAAACAAATCCACAGCATGTGTGAATGCGTGTTTCCCCTTTCTGGGTGTGTTCTTCCTGTACGTGTATGATGGTACACGTGGTCACGTGCTTGTAACGTGTGTTCGCAGTGGGGCCGTATTATACAGAGGGTCACGTGTTAGCTGTGCAGCAACATACGAGGAGACTTAAAGAGGCCACGCTGGAGGGAGCTGCAGGGGGGTGGGAGTGTTTCTGGGTTTTTTTTTCTGTTTGTGTGTGTGTGTGTGTGTGTGTGTGTGTGTGTGGGGGAGAGACAGAAAGAGAGAGAGACTGTGAGCCAAGGCCAGTTTGTTGTACGCCGCTTTCCATAAATGAATCACTCAGGAATTCTCACACTCAGGCACGATTCACAATACTGGATGGAATTCAGCCATCCTTTATTTCATTATGTACCACACAACTGTGCTTTTTACTACGGTGACACGTCTAAATGTCTTCCGTGAAAAAGGCCTATACCCAGTCCTTTGTGCACGACTGTAGCGGAAATCCACTGCGCCTCCCATCCCCGTTAGTGACACTGACAGGCCTAGATAAGGTTTTTCCATTGCCTCCATCCTGTGCGTCCTCATTGGACCTACCAAATTCCAGTTACATAACAGCTGCAGTGAATATTTCAACAGAGGGAGGCGGCCATGAATGATGCATGCTAGAAAGACATATTGACGGAAACACAGAAACGAGCCAGGCGGAATTCTTTTCCTTCAGATTTTTGCCTCCTTTCTGGCTCAGTATCTGGGTTACTTTATAGCTGTGTCCCAATTCAGGGGCTGCAGCCACAGCTTATCTCTCTTTGTCTCTCACTCTCTGTTCCACAGACTCCCTCGCCCGCCCCTCCACCCATCTCTCTCTCTCTCTCTCTCTCTCTCTCTCTCTCTCTCTCTCTCTCTCTCTCTGTCTCTCTCTCTCTCTCTCTCTCTCTCTATACCTGGACTAGTTTTATTGGCGTCCTGGTTTTGGCCCAACTGCTGTGCCTTTTTTTTTTTTTTTTTAAGTGCGGTCAATAGAGTTCACAATAAAGTAGGAACATGTGTACAGACAAACACTCCCCGCGCTCGCTGCTACCGTTGCTACAAACTCACGCCGTCTAATTAAATTCAAAACGTCAAGTTTGATTATTGTCCAAAAAAGTTTACTGCGCAGTAAATGTTTTCGACGCTTTCGAAAAATATCACAGAGAAATGTGTTTTTGGTTTAACTGGTTTTCACTGACAACAAAATGACGTGTTGAAGGAAATCCCTGCGTGTCTGTATTACCTCAACATTCCCCTTTTTTTGCTATGTAACAGATCTCTACCTGATTGTTGTCCTCTCACCCACCTCTTCTCCTTACCTCTGCCCCATCCTTCTTTAAATTGCTGCTGCTTCGTCTCTGCTCCTTCCACTTCCTTCATTCCTCTTGTCCATGTCCTCTTCCTTTCCTCCCCCCACCCCCTCTTCCAGTCATTTTCCTTATGCCTCCCCAATCAGCTCAGGTCTGGTTTAGCGCTGAAATCAAGCCTGTGATTTAGAGTGACACTGGTAATCAGGGTTCAGCTAAACCTGGACATGACGAATGTGGCGCGTGTTTCTGTGTGTACATTTGGCAAGGAAAATAACTCTTTTGTCCACTGGCTAACATGTCTGGTGCCATTGTCACTCTTTTATCAGCCAACTAGATTATTTGTATGAAATACATTCAATGACGGTTGGTTTACCCCCCAAAGAAACCATTGTTGTGGAACATGTATGTAGTCAGAGATGTCCTGAAGTCAAATATATCAGTATATTTCAGGTTTTATTTATTTATTTATTTTTCCAGCAACCCAAAAATCAAAGGATTAAGACTTTTCCCTCACAAATTAGTGGCATATTATTTTTAATTTATAAGGGAAATGTAATGTTTTATACTTCTGGTGAGTACAATCTAATCAATCTTATTTCCATATATGTATTTTGTATATACAGCTCCCTTTGTTAACACCTTATTTTGAAAACCAGACATAGTCACAGGTGTATACTTCCGCTAACTTTGCCAAGTCCGTCGCTAGCTCTTCCGTCAGCTCCATTCTCTTTATACATCCATGATCAGCTCCGTTTGACTGTTTTTAACATAAATGTCAGTATATGTGTGCGCTACAGTTGTAGTGACGGCCAGCTTGACAGGAAGTTACCGCAATATGTGGTGTACCTGTTCATGACAGAGTTAGCATGCAGCTTTAGCCGTGATGTCTAGCTCTGCTTTTCATGGCAATGTGTGAAACCCAAAGTGTTTCCATACTTTACTGTATGTGTAGTGTTTACCACTTTGGATTTAATATGTGAAGGTTTAAGTCGTATCCAGGTGGACCCTCCGCCGTTTTGTACTGCCTCGTTGCTGCCAGCTGCTGTTTGTTTTGGTTGAAGGATACGGAACAGATAAGACGTCACGTTACTCAGAATACAACAATAAAAATAGTAACTTCCTTCTACCTGCGTATAGACTCAAATGAAGCAAATATATCGATTTTGGCATTAAAAAATCTATTTCAAAATCGTTCAAAAAAAAAAAAAAAGTGATGCATATGTGAATCGATTTTTTCCCCCCACCCCTAATGATTCTATTGAATAAATAAACAAAACAATTAACATGCAATGTAAATAAAACAATGTAAATGAAACAATGAAACTGACGCTGCCACTTATTTAATCATTAATTATTTAATCGGCAAACTGACAATAAGCATCCACCATCTCTTCTCACTCTGGTTCAGCAGTGGGGTAAAGGTAAGCTTTGTTACAACTTTCCACCACAAGCCAGACAGAAGCCTTAACTCCCCCAGCCTTAAAAATAATCAGCCGAGGACCGAGCACTGTCTTACAAAAATAAAAATACAAAAAAAAGGAGCGGTTTGGCTTTTACCCAGCTGGACCTCGGGGCTGAGCTGTTAGACACAAGCGCTGTTAAATGTTCAGCACCTGATCATTTGTGTGTTTTGGACTTCCACATCCCTCCCCATTGTTATGGCAGGAGGACGGAGGGAGGGATGGGGAGACGGAGAGAGGGGGAAAAAAGCCCACCAGAGTCGTCGCTCGTAACCCCGGGGCAGGCGGATGCGTGACGTGATTGACAAGGCTGATTCTCCCTCAGTATATTGCTGCGGGTTTTTTAAAACCCTGGTCGCAAGTTGACATTTATTTAGACAAGGTTCCTCCTGGGCTGCCGAGAAACCACAGAAACCAGAAGATGTCTGACAGAGACAAGTATTAAATGTTGTGTGTGTGTTTGGTCTGACAGGCCAGTTGTTCTAAACTAACCTACATACCTGTCTCGTTACGTAGCACCTTCTCGAGGTAGTTTAAAGGACAGTATGAGAATTATAGATGGAGGGGAAGAAAAAAGAGAAAAAAGAGAGGGCAGTTTTTTCCTTTGGCTGACGGGAGGGTACTCAACATTTTTTTGGAAAGCAGGTGCAGCCGGTTAGACCGTTATCAGGTCATTAAATGTGTGTTATCAGGGGTTATAAGCCTCATAGATGTGGGTAAGTAGGGGCCTGCTAACCTACTAGTAGATTTTATCATTGACTTACACGGGCAAAGAAGGAATGAAAGAAGACAACAGCGACCTCTAGTGACCATGCAAAGTAAGACATGGGCAAAAGCTGAAGTCATGCGCTGGCAGTCTGGGGCGATGGATGGGACATAAAATATAATATTGTCACCCAGGAGACCGGGGTTCGCATCCCATGTGAAACCAACATGTAGTTGTATTAAGTTAGATGTCTGATGTGTGTTGCGGTTTACAGGGCTATGGTTAGGGTTCTAGGGGGTTGAAGCCTAACCTGAGAGCGGCCACTTTAGGGTGAGGGGGCTCCAAATCCAAATTTCGCCTAGGGCACCAAAAGGGCTAGAACCGGCCCTGAAAGACAGGTTAACCTCCACTTGAGCCGCATGTGCATAGTTTGATTGACATGGAGCACAGCCCCGTGACGACAGCCTTCCCTGATTTCTTCACAGTCATTGGATAAAAGCCAAATTTTCGAAAAGTGTCCGTTCTACAGTAGTGGTAAATTATTAATCATGCTGGTTCAAAAAAATTTGACCGTTAGGTTCAGCCTGCCCCAGTCATTTTCATACAGTCCCTAAGAAGAGCGAAGCACCCCCAAGAGATGGCCAGGGGAGATTAGGAAGCAGTGAAATATCAACTTATGCTTCTGGTTTTGGTCTGGGTGTGATGATGTGTGTGTGTGTGTGTTTGTGTGTGCCTTGGACACAGATGAAAAGTAAACTAAGATGTAATAAGCTTGCTGCAAGAGAGTCTTAAAGTCTTTGGTAGAAAGCCGGGGTCTTGTTTCAAAGTGCAAAATCTGCTGTAAGCCCCTGCAGACGCAGACTAAACACAGCATTCAGCCCTATTGTTGTTCTGCACTGTTACAGCCCTCCCTGGAGATTTAGCAGGAGCCATAGCCCTCCAATGCTGCGACAGGGCAGCCAATAGCCACGCTGCTTAATAATGACCCGACCACCAAGGTCACACCACAGTCTGATCATGAGCATTTATACAGCACTAGATTGAAAAATTATGGGATTTGGGGGTTGTTTTTTTGACAGTTTTCAGGTATGTCGGTGAGACAAATCCTGACTAGTTTCAATTGCTTTCCCAGCATAAATACAAAGTAGAGGCAGAGGCAGGAATATGGCACAGTTTCCTTTTATGGCTGAACTACAGTTGGTGATAATCGATTCAGCATGTTCATCATTTCTAACCATTGTATTTTAAGACCTGGACAAAATGTTTCACATGTCAATTTTTTTTCCAGCTAATACATGACTAGTCACTCCGTCTTCAAAAAAAAAAAAAAATTGTTCACATCAGTTTCCGTCACGTGCCGTTCTTGTGGTTTGAAGACCATGTATACACAAAGTTACGGGAAGGAAAAAGGAGAGAGTTTACTGGAAGAGGAGGCCCGTTACTGAAAGCACAGAGTTAGATCAGTGGATAGGTTGAAGGTCAAACAAACCCTACGCATTTGTTCCGTCCATTACGGGTGGACGTATAGGATGGTTGCACATGCATTGAGGCTTGTATGTGCTCTGGGTTTCATCGCCATCTTCCACTGGCGTCTCTGAATCATGTAATATGCCATGTTAACGCAGTGATTACCCATCATTACGCAGAGGTCCGGTTTCAGTGACACCATTCAATCCAACATCCAATCTGGGTGTTTACTACGTGTCAGCAGCGCTGACATCTCTTTTCCGTGTGCCAAGTCTGGGAAGAAAATAAACATCTTCTTTTACTCAGAGCACAAAGTAAGATTTACTTGTACTAGCAGAGGCAGATAGTGAACATGATATGGCTATAATTTTAGAGTGACTGGTAGGAAATGGGGAGGTTTGAGTTAAAGGGCTACTGTGTCAACCAACCACATACAGGGGGAGTCATTAGTGTACTGCTAAATGTGTGTGCACATGCTCGTACTATATGTCCTTGTGTGACAAATCAGTCCATAAAAGCTGTTTATATTTATAGTGAACTTGAGTTGACATGGAGGTAATAACCAGGTTAATTTGCCTTCTTTTGCCCCCAATCAACATCCATAGAAACCAAGAGGCTACATTTACATTACAGGCCTTAAAGCTGCACCAATCAATCAATCAGTCTACACTAACAATGGGTCAAATGACTGTGTAATGTGAAACGGATAACTCGCAGTAGAAAACCACTGAGAATGATCCCTCACCTCTACAGTTCCCGTCAGGTCTACAGCACATTTTAGCATCTTTTAGCTCATTGTTTTGAGTTTACGGCCCACAACTTTACTGTTTTGGTTCACTCTCACCGCTCTCATGAACCCTGTTGCCACCCGCAGCAGGAAGCTGTTTTAAAAAGAAAAAAAAAGCTCCGATAAACCCACTGTAAACTACCTGCCTAGCACCAAACCACAGACGAAGTTAGCGACTAGCTGCATAGCGGAGCACTTAGCAGCGAAAGAAACAGATTTTTGTCGGTGAAGACCAAAACAGAGCTGAAAGGGCAGAGTATATTGTACTTGCTTTCATTATGTGGACACGAGTACAACAAGAAATTAATGCTAATGTTGCTCTATGTCTGCTTGGTGTATACATAGACAATTGTTTGTAACACGTTCATCAAAGTATCAATTAATGCTGCTTTAAAGCTAGCATAAGTAGCTTTTGCTACTGTGGCCATTAACACGGGATTATGGTAAATGTTATGACTCAGTAACTCATAGAAGACCAAGTATTGAATTGAGCAAGGGTGCTTTTTCACTAATTTTTATGTAGTGAGCGGAAGATTGTTTTCTTCTTTGAAAAGTTAAGATTTATTGCTGTTTACTTGGAAGTAATAAAAGCAGTTTAACCAGAAACCCTAACAGACTATATGTCCATGTTTGTAGCCATGCTAGCATGCAGCTAACTACTTGCTACTTTGTTCTAGACTGAAATATCTTGAAAAGGCTTAGTTTCCTAAATGTGTTCTTTTTTCTCTTTTGTTTTTGTTCTGGTCAAATTTAGCTACATGTTGTTGATTCAAATTCAAGTATTTTCACAAATACCAGTCACACTGTCTGTTTGTCTGTCCCCTTTGTATGTTCGCCTCAATGAATTACAACTTTGAAGAACAGGTAAAGCTTAACTTGTCCCATCAATGTTGAATTACATTTTAAAGAAATTAATGTTGAATATCTCGGGTTACAGTCCAGCAAAGGATTCTCATTCATTTTCTGCAGGTCAGAAACGAAATAATTAGATTTTTGCTGTTCAAAAATAATTCAACGATGTGTGTTGGAGAATAAACAAATCAGAATTAAGACATTTTCAGCTGCAGTGTGAACACAGCCATTATTGGAAACAGTGGATTCCACCGTAGATATGACCTGCTCAGGTTTCTACCTACACAGCGGGTGGTCGTTTCTCTGGACCCTCTTTAATACAGTGTTATCCTGCCAGATTATGTTCCATATGTGCGTGCACACTCCCAACGAACAAACGTGAGTATAAAATACACATGCGCACTTAATCCCCCGGCTTTAGTCACCTTGTGAGTCAGTTATCACAGAAAAAAATCAATGGGGAAATCTTGACGTCTGCCACAAAATGAACACCAGCCCCCAGCGGCATGAAACACAACTCCCAGCATGCTGTAGGGATAAGAGGGAAAGGAAGCCCGGGATTATAATGAGAAAGGAGGGCAGACATGATGACGGTGTCATGTGGACGCCACGCTTTTATGCTTAACAGGCATCGTTTGGCCTCTGCGTTTAAGAGAACACATTTTAATGCATAATGCAAAAACTGAATTTGAATTACCAGCATTTGGGAAGACATTGAAATGCCCAGAGGAAATAGAACAATACAGAAGATTGCTTTTACAATTACTTTCTTTTTCAAGATTATGTATGGAAAAAAGTCGAAAAAAAATTCCGTACATTATTCTACAATATAACTCCTATTACACATTTGCCCTCATATATATGGATGTGCATGCGTATGCCCTCTATTCCACTTCCATTTCACTTTAAAGCCCTCAAGACCTGGATTTCCACCTCATAACGTCCTTCACTAACAGGAAGTTTTAGCCTCATTCTCCACTGGCCACTTCTTTCTTTTGGCTTACAAGAAGCAAGTTTAAAGCACTGGCGGTGCCTGTCGCTGCCGCTGTTGCCAAGCAACTATTGAAAATGTACTTAAAGTGTGGTTCTTTCTTTCTTTCTTTCTTTTTTTGGTAAACATTAAAGTGTTTTTAACTTCTTGCACTTGGCAGGAAACAGATGTAACGGAACACTATTGCCATTGAAAATAATGAGGCAGAATGAGGCCAGGGCTGCAAAGACGAGGACAGGAATCACTGTAAGAGGTTCAATATATTTCAGAATTAGTAGTGACTTCCCAGGTACAACAAATAGACCTACAGCAGAAGTTAAAGGATCAACTAGAGTGGGAGAGTGGTTAGTATGTGAATTGAAGATAAAAATTAATCCATGTCTGGTGACTTGGTACCTGGCCAGGAGCGGACAAGATATAAAATAGGGACCAGCTGCATGCGGTGGGGCATAAGCATGCAGAAAGTTTTCATATGTACACGTACATAGGTTTACTTAATTTTACTTACGCAAAAGATCATGTTTGTTATGTAAAATAACTATGTTTATTACCTAACTGGCATCAGCAAAATCCGGAAGTTCAAATAATTATGCTTGTTACGTAATTGACGTTGGCAGAATCCGGAAGTTAGGTAACAAGACTAAAATAAAATAAGTCAACGTGTACTTGGTTTCACACAGGACACAAACAGCGGCCTCCTGGGTGTTGTTTCATCCGTCCATCCCCCCTTCCATGCACCCAACGCAGACTTTCTCACTCTTTATACGACGCCAGTTGCTCTGATCGTCTAATAATGACGCAGGTTTACGTAGGAGTTAGTTGAAAGCCCGGTGTGTCCCATACGGACGAAAATGGGTGGCTTGGTCCGGTATTGGACGCCGAGGTGCGGTACTTGGCGCGTTGGGACTGGAGTGACATCGGGTTGCCTTTGTTCAACTTTTGCCACAATGTAACATCTGGCAAGACGCTCTATGCTTCTACTGTTAACCTCGCAACTGCCTTCATGAAATATAAAATAGTTGCCGCCTTGATAACTTCCCTGAGTTGTAAAATCCTGTGTCAGCGTGTTATACAGTATACTGTACAGTATGTGTTGTTTTAATGCAGGGCTGTTTTTCGGTCTGAATACCCACTTGCAATTCAACTGACACTTCAAACACTTTCAGTGCTTCAATGAAAACTTCAACAGCTTTAAGGGCTTCAACATAAACTGTACAGAACCTCCTTGGCAGGGGTCACTCTGCTTTTGTACCATTTTTGTGATTGAGATTAATGAAATTAAGTGAACTTCATCACCTCCTTGGATTCCATTTATTAACTTACTCTTGAAACATAAGCTACCGTGGTTGAGAGCAAGAGATTAACAGAATAAATCGAGAGTTTTGCTGTATAATGGTAAGAGGGTATTCTCCTGAAATTCTATTCATAAAACGAGGACGGCGTAAAAGAAGGAGGAAACGAGAGAAAAGTTGATAGAGGATATGTAACGGACTGAGGGGAGAAGAAAGGAAAGTTCTCCTCTGTTTGGTTGTCTGACTGAAGTTTTAGCTTATTAAGTCTTGCTATTTCTGGCTGTGGTGTGACCTTATCCCAGCAGTACCTCCGGCTTGGTCGTCTGTTCCAGCGAACGCAATTGGCGGTCATTCTCAACACTTAGACTCCACACAGAAAAGCCAGTAGATTGGAACCCAGAACTTTTTTGCTGTTTGGTGACAGTGCTGACCACCATTACTTACAGCCTGGGCTGCTGCAAGTCATTTACAGACTAAGAAGCTTTGCTCTCAGGACAGAAAAGAAACCCAAAGCAGTAACTCTAACAGTATGGTTTCCGATGGCATGCACTCTTGTTTAGTAATGATATACGCAGACGAATCTTTGAAATATTTTTTAAACATTAATAAGAAATAGGGCTGACCCATAAATGGTATTTTCATTGTCATCATATGAACATGCGCGATGAACACATCGCAAAAGGCTGTCTGAAACGTGATGAATGAGAAAAAGCATTATATTTAGGGATGGTTAACGCAACTCTGTATTAAACTGGCTAAAGCTGCAGCCTCTTCCTGCTGCTCTGTCTGAGCTCTCGACTCACATAAACACACAGCACAGTCAGGCAGTGAAGAGCTGATAAGAGAGGCGGCGGTGGAGACGGCTACAATTACTCGTTAGTGTAAGGTCAATAAAACTTTGCAAGTGTAAAGCCAAGATACGTTATCATTACACCTGTTCAACAAGCATAAACACGATGAAACGGTTAAACATGAAGGAAAGCGACGTTTCAATCTGCTCTCTCTGCAGTCTCTCATCCACCGGCGCTTTAGACAGGCACAGCGCGTTAGCTCGGCGGTTAACAGCGAACTGTAAACACATGTAAGTTCCCTTGTAAGCAGAGATCCGGTGTTGGTGTCCGTGGAGTTTATTGTGAAGGAATGGAAGGCGTGAAGCTGTAATGCGCTGCAGACTACAGAGCCTCCGTGTTATTAATGTATTATGTTCATAAAGTATAGGAGCATAGTAACCCTCGGCTACACACGCTAAAACTTAAGCTGGCAGTAGGCTGTGTAACAAACAAAACAGCTGAAACAAAACAGCCCCTCTTCCCTCTATCAGACCTAATGTTACCTGCAGCAGAGGGAGGACAGAGGATAGGAGGAATGACTGATACTGGCTGCTTGGAGTCCATCTAACGCTCAGCGATCGAAAGCGTACTCGGTGTGGTACACTGGGAGCTCGGCTGCGGACAGGAGGGCTCTGCAGAGGGTCATAGACACGGCCAAGAGGATTATTGGCTGCCCTCTGCCCTCCCTGGAAGAGATC
>CAKALG010037685.1:0-11248 GCA_916700815.1 Helicolenus hilgendorfi | reverse complement strand
TAACTGCACGTTTTTTATCTGATCAAAATGTACCTTAAAGGGAGATTTAAGTATTTAATACTCTTATCAACATGGGAGTGGGCAAAAATACTGCTTTATGCAAATATATATGTATATTTATTATTGTAAATCAATTATCAACACAAAACAATGACAAATATTGTCCATGTACCCTCACAGGTACTGCATTTAGCATACAAAATATGCTCAAATCATAACATGGCAAACTGCAGCCCAACAGACAACAACAGCTGTCAGTGTGTCAGTGTGCTGACTTGACTATGACTTGCCCCAAACTGCATGTGATTATCATAAAGTGTGCATGTCTGTAAAGGGGAGACTCGTGGGTACCCATAGAACCCATTTTCATTCACATATCTTGAGGTCAGAGGTCAAGGAGACCTCTTTTCAAAATGGCCATGACAGTTTTTCAGTCATTTCTTGCCAAAATTTTGCTTAAGATTGAAGCGCTATATAAGTATTTCTTATCTTATCTTATCTTATGTTATTCAGCCTCCATGAGTGGTACCAATGGATTCTTTGTGTTTTCTAGTTTCATAAGATGCCGGTATCTTCACTCTGGCTTTAAAATTGAGCCCGCTACGAGGTAAAAATTGCATTTACATGAATGCGTTAAAGAAATTAGGGACGTTAAAACGAATTTGCGTTAACACGTTATTATCGCGTTAACTTTGACAGCCCTAATATAGATTGATAGTGAGAGCGGCTGCAGTGGCCTCCTCAGCCCTCAATATGTCCTTGCCAACTCTACTGTATATACAAATATACACACAAGCATGTAGCCATATATAAATACTGTACATACACACTACTGCTTTGAGTTGGCAACAGAGACAGAGACCATCTTTGTTATTCCCCTCTCTCTCTCTCTCTCTCTCTCTCTCTCTCTCTCTCTCTCTCTGTATTTCTGTTTATATTCATCCCACTCTTTGAAGTGGTCATAACATTGCGTGTTAGTTTTGATGCTCTAATGAATAGACTGTTTTCATGTGACGCACTGGAAAATGGAAACTATGATTCTCTCCCTCTCTCTCTCTCTCTCTCTTCAACTTGCTCTGTATTTCTCTCACCCACGGCTCTTCTCCTCATCTGCACTTTAACCCTCTCTTTTATCTTCTGACCCATCATTGTATTTTGTTATTGTTTTAGGTAATTATGTCGTCTTGAATATCATCATCTCGTGCATCATCTTGCCCTCTGACTTGTTTTCTCTCTCTCGCCCACTCACCATTTTTCTTTTTTATTTGTTCCCTATATCATTATCATCACTTTGCTTGATGTGTTGCATTTATGCTATTTTATATTCTCTGTATTTTTCTCTCTGTCCTCTGTTAACCCAAATGGTGTGTTGAGCAGTCCGATTCCTTTCTGTTAGCCTTGTTACAGACGCGCATTTGTGTGTATGTGGGTTTTTCTTTTTCTAACTGCGTGACTGTGTGAGAAAATGTGCGAGACGTCATGTTGTGCTTATCATCATATTTGTGTGAGCTGGTCCTCATCAGTGGCTTGTAATGATTCAAAAATCTGTGATCAGAGAGAAAGAAAGATACAGTTTTTTTACTTTAATCTTTAAGCTGGTCAGCATTAACTTACTTATATTTATAAATACCACTACATGTAGCTTTGCCGTGTTAGTGCCTCACACATCAGTTACTTCAGCTTCAACCTATTGATTTCTTAAACCAATCCACATGTTGTGATGCACAGTATTACTCTGTTATGTTGTCTTGAAACGTTTTTCTCTCTCTTTTCTTTTGGAGTTGTTGCATTTTTTTTTTTACTTTTTGTGTATCTGTTTATTTGTTGTGGCTCTCCTTTTATGTTAAATGTTCATGACAGTTTGTTATACAGAGTTTGTTTCATGTCTCAAAGCCCCGTGAATCCAAACCTAAATCATTTCACTATTGTGCAGCCCGTTTCAAAGATGCATGAGTATCAATTTTAGAAGATTGTTGTTAGAAGAGAAAAGAGCAGAATAGAAAGTACTTTACTGTCTACTTTTTTGCGCACAAAAGGCAGAAATGTGTCTTTGGTTTGCATGTGCAAAATCTGCTTTAAAAAAGGGTACATTTAAAACTAGGGCTGTCAGTCGATTAAAACATTTGTCCATAGTTAATCGCAAAGTAATCAGGCATTTGTTATCTGTTCAAAATGTACCTTAAAAGGGAGATTTGTCAAGTATCTAAAAATCTTGTCAACATGGGAGTGGACATACATATGCTACCTTTATGCAAATGTATGTATATATTTATTATTGGAATCAATTAACAACACAAAACAATGACAGATATTGATCCAGAAACCCTCACAGGTACTGCATTTAGCATAAAAAATATGCTCTAATCATAACATGTCAAACTGCAGCCCAACAGGCAACAACAGCTGTCAGTGTGTCAGTGTGCTGACTTGACTATGACTTGCCCCAAACTGCATGTGATTATCATAAAGTGGGCTTGTCTATAAAGGGGAGACTCGTGGGTACCCATAGAACCCATTTTCACTCACATATCTTCAGGTTAGAGGTCAAGGGACCTTTGAAAATGGCAATGCCAGTTTTTTCTCGCCAAAATTTAGCGCAAGTGGATTCTTAGGTTTTCTAGTTTTATATGATATCTGTACCTTCACTCTACCTTTAATACTGAACCTGCTACAGCCTCTGAAATACAGTAAAGTCGGTCGGGATCGTCAGCAATCCCGCAGGTCTCAGGGGCTAGTGTCATATGATACTAGTATCTTCACTCTAGATTAAAACTGAGCCCGCTAAAACCTAAAAATCGCAATTTGCGTTAACGCGTTGAAGACATGAGTGTCCTTGAAAAGAATTTGCGTTACCGTGTTATTATCGCGTTAACTTTGACAGCCCTATTAAAAACACCACATACTGTATCATCCAGAAATGACACGTTAACACACATTTAAAAACAATAAAAACACAAAAGCAAAAGGTTTCTCTTCTCTGCTGTAGAACTCAATGTACTGACCAGAGTCGGAGTGCATTATAAACATGCTGCTTTTTATTATATTTAACCAAGACATCTTGGCCTGAACTATAAATTGCATTTTAATGCATGACTTTGAAATACATAGGCGTATTTATTTATCTTGGTGCATTTTGCAAAAGGAAAGGGACAAGAGCTGTGGCCAAACCCCGCTGAACTACGGTAACGCTCCACTGAACAGACACTTTCTTGAAAAACTAGCCAGTTCCCAGACTTTCCACAGTTGTCATATATCCAGGTCTGTGAGTATGCATGTATGCGTAAAAGAGGGGAAAGAAGAAAGAGTGCCTGTGTACTCTCAGTGTGTGTGTGTGTGTGTGTGTGTGTGTGTGTGTGTGTGTGTGTGTGTGTGTGTGTGTGTGTGTGTGTGTGTGTGTGTGTGTGTGTGTGTGTGTGTGTGTTTGATTGCTTTCCCCCTGTGTTGTGTGATTAGATTTGTCTCCTTTACCTTCAGGGTTGTTGTTTTTGTCTGCCAGCCAGTATATAAAAGCTATGGGTTTACACACACACACACACACATTAAAGACCCTTGTGGCACAGCAGTGTATAGTCATGGATTGCCGCCAATAATTCATCTATACTACAATATTATTCATGTAGAACGCACACTCGCACACTTATGCACACATATTGTACACACACACACACACACACACACATGGCAAAGCCATTAGTTGCTCTGCAGACACTCAAAGCTTTGTCGTAATAACAACTGCTTTTGTTGAGGATAATAAAAGGTTTATAGTAATGAAATGTATTACCATTTTTGACTGAAGCTTTTAAAGTTATGAAACACACAAACAAAGCAGCAAACAAGTCTTTATATGCAGGAATCCAGAGAGAGGAAGCCATCAGGTATTCAATAAAAGCTTGAGAAATGATTGCTCAGAAAAATACCCCGTATTGTAATCCTGCTCTCGTACAAAGAGCAGGGAAAACCTCTTATTGAGGATACAGTAACCTATGCAGCCCTGCAGGTATCAGGAATATGTTTGATCCTTTGCACAAACATATTACTAATCGAAACCGAAACCAAACACTCAAATATCCCAACACACTCTTAACACGTACTGCTGTGTTGAAGTAACACTACTGACACCTGTCGGCGCTCATTGACTGCGTTAACACTGCCTTTATTTCGAAAAAGAAAATATTCCTAATAAGCTGTTTAAATGGCTAATGAAAATGAATATTTCAATGATATTCCTGTTTACATGCAGCCACACACTCCGATTAACATAACCTGTGGTGGACTTGTTCGACTCCCTATTTCATTCCTTCAACCACCTTGGGGGGCATGTATCTCTGCAAACTGTCGGCTAGTTGGTTTGTGTACAACGGACAGAGCTGGCTGTAAACACAGAAGAGGTTGTGTGTCACAAACTGCCGTAAAACCCCTAATTGATATGCATATTCCGAATGCGTTGTATACAAAAAATACTGGCCCACATGTTTTAATCGGAAAATGCTCCATTTCTTTAGCACATCGATGCAATCGATACTTCAAAGGTTGTAGAACAAATGAGAGGAGAGTGTTAACTTTCAAGAGTTGTAAAATCCTGTCTCAAAGTATAATAAACTGCTGTGCAGTGCTTTGGGCCCAATAAGCCTTCAAACTTATGGATTTATTACTTCAACTGGACATCTTCTCACCAGTACCTATAGCAACACACCCACATCAACGCAACCCTTTGCATTTGTTTTAACAAAGTGTTGTTTTAACGACTACTTACATAATGGTGTTTGTGCATCGAGAAGCCAAAGTTGACCAGAAAACAACAGTGCTGAAACAATGTCCAATGTAGCATCCAAACAGTATGAGAAACGGTGCTGACTGAGGTTACAAGAACAAATGACAGTGAGCATATACAGTAGTCTTTGCCTGCACAGTATTATGGTGCTATTGGAATTAAAATGTATAGATTGGAATAATTGTTGTCACTGAGGGATGTTCTATAGGTTGCGGAGGCATATATAGTTGGTTGTAATGGAAAATAAATTCAAAGTTTCCCTCTGAATCCCGTGACTGATTACCGTTTTAAGCAGGCAATCAGTAATCTGTAATGGATTATGCACGGAGGGTAACTTTCCAAACTTTTCTGCCGGTTCACATGAAAGATTTGTGATGCAAAAATGGAAATAATTCATTTCAGTACTATTTGTGTCTTGCACCAGCATAGTTAATATCGCCAGCGCAACTCTTCTGCTGCGACTTGGTCACAGCTTGTTTGATTTTTCAGAGGTACAGTTTGTTTCCAGTCGCTGCTGCCACCGCCGCCACTGCCCTCCCACACACAGATACATAACACACACACACACACACAGCTGGACAGCAGTCCCCTTGTATCACCCGCTGTCACCACAGAGCTGTGAGTCAGTGGATGTCGACTCCACAATTAAAGGAAAATTCCACCCTCAGGTACTCCTTCGCTCTTAGATCGCATCAATCTGCGATGCTCAGTGCATTGCAGCAGTTATTCTGTGATTAAGTGTTGCAATTTACTCGTTTGTTGTACCCACTCCCTCTCAACCTGTCTCCTACTCCAGTTAATGCTTTCCTGCGTTTCCCAGAATGACTTTAACCGATCCCTTCAGATCACAAATGAACTTTGTGTGTAGGTGGAGAGAGCAGTAGCGAAGGCAGGAGAGGGAGATTTGTTCCTATCAAGAAAAAGTGAGTCACGCTCTTCGGTGAAAATATCTGGAAGCTGCAATGCATTATGGACTATCTAGGCAACAATTGGTGGAGGAATTCATACAGAGTTCCTCTTCTTTATGATTATTGACTGTCAGTATGAAAGTCTGAAAAGGAGTCCTTGCTCTGACTGAAGGAAGGACACAGAAATCTGAATGTTATGAGATGAGAAAAAAAACTTTGAAATTCACTTGGCTGCAGTGGAAAATCTCTCAGCATGATGTGACTACTTTTTCAGCTTCTTACACTGATGCTACAGTGTACTTTTCTATAGAAGATGCTGTACTCAACCTAGTTTTTATCTTCCCAAACTTCTCATCAGAAGACAGGGCCATAGCCAGGATTTTATGAATACTCGTGAGTTAAAAAAAAAATGTAATAATTCGTTGAGGGCTGCTGTAAAGCGCCCGGGGAGCAACTTTGGGTTCAGTTTCTCACTCAAGGACACTTTGACATGCAGACAGTAGGAGCCAGGGATCAAACTGCCAGCCTTGCGGTTAAAGGACAACCCGCTCTACCTAGTAGGAGTAAATTCTAGTGGGAATTTGGTCACGAGTCCAATGTCAGCAGCACAACCCCGTCCCCGTAAAAACTTTGACCTGCAGAAAAGAAAAAAAATAATTCTGTAAAATGTCACAGAAACAAATTCTTAATTTACATTTTCAATTATATCTATAAATGGCATCCTCATACATTACGGTCTGAATATTGTTTCTCTACACTGCCAGGTGTGTAATTCTGTTTTAATTGTAATTTAGTTAATTTACTCTAACTTATATGATATGCACATATGCAGTGTAAAAAAAATATAATTCATATGGAAAACATTTAATCAACACAATGTTGGCTTTTTTCCTATTTTTTTCAAAAATTATGATCTTGACAATTTATAAAAGTTTGATATTTCATGTGATCTAATAATATTAAAGTTTTACTCTTAGATACTTGCCCAAAGTATGTCTATGCAATCAAGGCTTTTGACCGATCAGAACAAATATTGTGGCACTTTTTCCTGATCATTTATAGGCACAAATGGGTGCAGTCCAAAAGAATATTTAGACAAAAAAAACTTGGTTAAGTAGTTATTTAATGGTAAACCCTTAATAAATCTTTAACATATTGAATATGGTTTGGGTTTTTTCCTCTCCATGCATATTACTTTTTATTGTAATTTTGAGCCATCTGTTTTATTTGAAAATAAATACTGTAAAATGTATTTGGCCAATAAGCTACCAGAATTAGGAAAAATGGCACGCACCAATAAAGTTGGCCCAGATGCAAAATGAATGACTAAATTCTTTATTGTAAATTGTTTTAGGGTGGATTTTTTCCTATTACCTCAGTGTGGGGAAGACAGTTATTCCAATTCTCAGATTGATACTTGGAAGACTGGGACGTTTTGGCCGACTAACTCTTTCATTAATTTACTGCCCCCCTGTAAGAGATGAAATCTGATAGGTTCTCCTCTGTGTCCAGTTCTACCGTCTGCTATAAGCACTTTTGACAATGTAAGCTTGTATCGTCCACAATAAAACTCAGAGGTTTAACCGCTACAAATCATCTCACGACACGAGAATATACTGCCCCAATTTCCAACCTCCATCCCTGCTGGAGGCGAGTTGCCTGTGTAGCGTCTGCAGACGGAGCTATCTGATTCACACGGTGGTGCTTGGAAATTAGTATGAAAATAAACCTGCCATCACATCCAGAATAATCGCTACGACTTGAAACCCTTAACCACAGGAGAATGTTTCCCTCAGGATGTTTTCTCCTCTCCTCTCCTTTTCCAGAGTCTCTGGTTAAATGTCAGAAACAATGAGGTTGTGTGATGATTTTATTGCCGTAACACTCCATAGCAGGAGCAGGGTTGTGCGCTCACACACAGACACACGTTTTATTAATGTAAAACTAGAACAGCAGGCATGTAACACATGTGGTTCAAATACAGCGAGGGCCCTGCAATCAGAAACAGCCGTTAGTGAGCAACACACTCACATGTACTGCCTGCACTAACACACACACACGCACACACACACACTCTCGCAACGTCTCTGCATTTACTCTCAAATGCGCACACACACACACACACACACATACACACACACACACACACACACACACACGCACACACGCACACACACACACACAGAGAGGCAGGTATCGTGAATAATGGCAGGTTTGTGCTGGAATACTGAATTTATTATTCCTGTTGTGGAGGCGAGGAGACCGGATACATATAAGGTTGTTATGGCGAGACAGATAGATTTGGAAATATTACTCATGTAATCCACATTCCAGTAGAAAACCCAGCTCCACCTCTGCCATTTTGTTTTTCATTTTACAGCTTGACACTGTTTACCACATGCAGCCCAAAGTGTCCAAACCGAACAGTTTCCTTTTGACGTGAATGTCTTTTAATATTGCAGAGCGCGGTGTGATGGGTGCCAGGGTCAACTGAATCACTCAGCACACATTGGAGCGGAGACAATTGGTCCATGCAAGGAAAAACAATTTCTATATTTATCATTTGATCTTAGGTACGAGCAACATTCACGAGTGGTCCAAACCTGTTGTATTAGTCAAGATGTGTCTTAATCTGAATCAATTTGGAGTTTAAATTTGGATATTTTCATGTCCTTGTGACAACTTTGCCTTTTAGAGGCATTGTTGGTGTATAATGGCTATATTAATAATTCATCACTATCGCACTACGGACTGGATGTGTTTTCATCTGCTGTTTTCTTACAGGGGGGGACTTAAAGCTCCACAGTGTGAAATTCCTTTTTTTACTCTTGGGTTATTTCTGTGAATAATACTTGCCCACAAACAGAGCGGAACAGATAGCCTTATATAGTCATTTGGAAAATTACGTAAATGATCAAATCCCACTAACGTGCACCTTCTCGTGAAATTAACAATTTACAAGTTTGTGCAGTTAAAGCAGCAGTAGGCAAGATTGGAGCCAATATGATTAAAAAAAATATTTTTATTAAACGGTCTCTATATCCTGACAGTAGTGCATGAGACAGGTAATCTGAAGAAAATCGTGTTCCTCTGTGTCCTCCGGTGCTCCTAATGGCATCTACAAGATTTCACAGACTGGACGAAATCAAGCAATCAGAGCTGATCTGCAGTCCGCCGTCTCTGGGCCGGCCTTCAATCCCGAACAAACTCTGATCAAACGGTCAAACTAGGCAGCGCTGATCAAATATGAATCAATATTCTGTTACTGTAATGCCTATTTCTCATCTCAAATGTTTTCAGAAACATCTTGTAGTGTACCGTTTAGCTGTAAAATAAGAAAGTTTGTAACCAGCAGCCATGTTGAGATCAGTTGAAGTAATACCAAGCACCGCCCACCAGCTGGAGCACACTTTCTCGTTGTAGAAGTGAGAAATTTGAGAAATAGGCATTAAAGTAACAGAATATTGATTCATATTTGATCAGTGCTGCCTAGTTTGACCGTTTGATCGGAGTTCGCGAGTGATTGACAGCTGCCTCCATTGAATGAACAGCCAATAGGAACGCTTTCTCTCTAAAATGACCTGTGATTGGCCAAAGTCTACCGTCATTGGCTAAATTTTATGTGCAGAAGTCCAGTTTTCTCTCAGAACACTTCAATTATAATATGCTGAAAGGTTATTATGGAATTTTTGCCCAATGATGCCAAAACTATTCTGCCTACCCCGGCTTTAAGAGAGTTTGGTGAACCAGCAAACCTCACATAAAACAGTAAGAGAGGTTTAGGATAAGAATATAAACATATTCTTGCATGAGGTCCATTATCAGCTGTCAGTTATAGTAAAGAAAACTGCCGTTATAATTATATTTTAGCATATTCTTTTTTGTAAAACTCACATTTATTTGTGCATGAACATAAACTCTTTTTTTGAGTCAACTCTAGCAGTTTTAGTAAAACTATGCAGATATTGTGCTATTGTGTTGAAGCACTTTGTTGTTGCATGTGTGTTCTTGGGGGTAAAGGGAGCCATAAACAGCAGTGAAAAGGGTTTTTCAAAGTCAACTGCGGTCCATTGATGTGACAGCAGAGACCCCCTCACTTCTTAGATATATCTTTAAAATGGTCTTCTTGTGTGATCACAAAGAAAAAGTAAATACCGCTACATGACAACACCACACTGAATGGGAACCTTTGAATATAACCATCGAGGGATATTGGAGCATTTCTCATTCCCTCCCTTCCACCGGTCCAGGAGCGGCAACTGTCTGGCTGCGAGCCCACTTTCCAAGCCGGAGCGTCTTGTGAGGCATTGCATTACCGTATATTTTATTTATCTGCGCTTGCATCTGTGAAGAATGGCGCTATTCATTGTTGTTGTTGGTCTTGCTTGGCGAAATGGTTCAGCAAATGGTAAAAAGATCGAATGGGCCTGTTGTTTCTGTGACAAATACCTCTCAGAGGTGAAAGTACCCTCCATCTCTGCTTATTCTGTTGTTTTATTCCCAGCTCATCTCTCCCAGGACCATTTGAGGGTCAGAAGAGGATTTTCAGGGCACTGAGCCGTGGCCTGATGGTTGTTGCTAATGATGATTTAGGAATTGAAGCTTATTCTACTGCTGTGCTCCTCGGTAGTCGAGCTGCGTGACAGGGGAAGCTAAGTGCCAATGATTATAAATGTAAAATGTTCACAAATATGAGTTTTATCTACTATTGCTACAAATAAAAAAAAAGACAATGTTTTCTTTTGTAGCTTACCATCGATTATGGTAGACAATGCACGTGCATACACATAAACAAGCATGCAAACTTGTATCAGCTACAAAAATGCACACAAACAATTATGTTGTTTTTCATTTATCCAATGAGTACAATATAGTACGGTATAAAGGCGATAAATACAAATTTGTTTTAACGCCACTAATTTCTTTAACATATTAACGCAACTTGCAATTTTTAGCTGGCTCAGTTTTAATGCTAGAGTGAAGATGCTGGCATCATATGACTCTAGAAAACCTAAAGAATCCATTGGTACCAACCATGTCATACTAGCTTGTCGCAAAGGAGGATAAATAACGCTACAAATTTATGCTAAATTTTGGAAAAACTGGTATGGCCATTTTCAAAGGGGGTCCCTTGACCTCTGACTTCAAAAATATGTGAATGAAAATGGGTTCTATGGGTACCCACGAGTCTCCCCTTCACAGACATGCCCACTTTATGATAATCACATGCAGTTTGGCGCAAGTCATAGTCAAGTCAGCACACTGACAGCTGTTGTTGCCTGTTGGGCTGCAGTTTGACATGTTATGATTTGAGCATTTTTTTAATATGCAAAATGCAGTACCTGTGAGGGTTTCTGGACAATATTTGTCATTTTTTTGTGTTGCTAATTGATTTCCAATTATAAATATATACATACATTTGCATATTTGTCCACTCCAATGTTGATAAGAGTATTAAATATTTGAGAAATCTCCATTTCAGAAACATTTGTACAGATAACAAATGTGTGATTAATTTGTGATTAATCATGGACAATCGAGATTAAATATTGTAATTTATATACATATA
>CAKALG010037684.1:0-10852 GCA_916700815.1 Helicolenus hilgendorfi | reverse complement strand
AATCACGCAGCCACCACGCCACGCAGCCGCCACGCACTCCTAACATTCCTGGTGTTTCCGAGGCTTCACATCCCACTATGACGGAGCGATAGCAGCGTATGGAAGTGGGTATTTCTGCAACCACACCAGCCTAATTATTTGTCCTCTCTCTTTGCATGACAGTGCTTTCCCCTGACTCCGCAACAAAAGCTACCTAGATTTGACTCCAGTCATGATTTTCCGCCCCTCGTTTCTCCTCCATGGCTGCTTTCCTTCCTTTTTTTTAAAAGGAGGGGAAAAAGTACTGATGCCTGTCTTTTATTTATCTCTGAATTTCCTCTGGGAACAAGAAACAAAACAACAAAGGTCGGATGAAAAAGCAGCGAAAGGGGACATGATGGAGGAGGAGAAGACGCTGGCGGAGGGAGAAACGGTTCAAATCAATATTGTGGATCTACAGGGATTTGAAATGGTGCCCAGGGACAGTTTAGGAGCAGCACATCCGCTGCCGATTGTGTGTCTCACCCAAGGGGCAAGGCCAGTCCAGGCTACTCGACCACAGCGCTCAACAAATCAATAGTCCTGCATTATGTGTGTGTGTGTGTGTGTGTGTGTGAGTGTGAGACTGTGTGTGCTATCTGCCCACAAGCCCAACATCCATTGACAGAGAGGGCCAGGTGAAGTGTTGGGTGAGAAAATTGTGCAAACAAGTAGGTTGTTATGGGAGCAGGGGAGGGCTGCAGTAAATGTCCTGAGGCTGATGTAAAGCTGGTGCTTTACTGAATGAGATATCAATATATAGCATACCACTAAAGCAAATGTAAAGGCAAATAACAATATTGATATGTGAGACTTTATAGAAGCTGGTATATAGGGCTGATATTCATATTATTACATAAGTACATAATATAAATAAATGTTATTGATAACAAAAGTCCCTGTCTCTGCTAGACAAACTATGTATTGGTAACACATTTTCTAAATTACCTCAAATATATGTTTGGCATTTCTCTTTGACAATTTATGAGTTAAGGAACTGGCAGGAAATCTAGCAACACAGCTGGCCGAAGAGACACGGAGCTGTCTAGCTTTTTCATTAGCTGTGGATGGAAGCACAGACAACGTGGATACAGCGCATTTATCCATTTTTATTAGAGGCGTGAAGCCGGACCTCTCTGTCATTGAAGAGCTGTTGGATGTAGCCGCCATGCATGGGACCACAACGGGTCGGGACATTTTTGAGGCAGTGGAGAAGTCCGTGAGTAAAAATAAATTGCCGTGGGAAAAGTTGGTGGGACTAACTACAGATGGAGCACCTGCGATGCGTGGAGGAAAAACAGGCTTGGTTGGACTAATGAAGGAGAAATTGCAAAAAAGTAACTGTCACACGCCCCTGATAACATATCATTGCATTATCCACCAAGAAGCTCTGTGTGGAAAGGTTCTGAAGATGGATGATATAATGACCACAGTCATGAAAACAGTGAACTTCATTCGGGCGCGTGGCCTGAATCACCGCCAGTTCCAGCTGCTCTTGCAGGAGATGGGCTCGGAGCATGGAGATGTGCCTTACCATACAGAAGTAAGGTGGCTGAGTCGGAGCAAAGTCCTCAAACGATTTTTTGAGCTTAGAGAAGAAATTGCTCTTTTCATGCAGAGCAAAGGAAACCCGTTGCCTGAACTATCAGATCCAAACTGGCTGTGTGACTTTGCTATGTTATGCGACATAACCGAGCATCTCGCTCAGCTGAACGAGAAACTCCAGGGACGTAAACAAATCATCACACAGATGTCCAACATGATCACCGCTTTCCAGCGTAAACTCGACCTATGGAAGTTCCAGGTAGAACAGGACAATTTCGTCCACTTTCCTGTTTGTCAAAGCATCTCAGCCTCAGTTCCCGGTGCTTTTTCATGTGCTCGGTTGGCTACCAAACTGAACCGGTTAACACATGAGTTTGATCTGCGCTTCTCTGACTTTAAAGCGCAGCACTCTGGTTTTGGCATCTTTACCAATCCTTTCACCGCCGACGTCTGCAGTGCGCCCCATCACCTTCAGATGGAGTTAATTGAGCTTCAAAGCGACAGTGGCCTGAGAGAAAAGTTCCAGGATGCTGCAATCGAGGACTTTTACAGTCTACTGTCCCCTGGTTTGATGCCACAGCTCCGACTTCATGCTGCTCGTGTTCTGTCCATGTTTGGGAGCACCTATCTGTGCGAACAGATGTTTTCAATAATGAATTTAAACAAGACCAAGCACAGATCACGCATCACCGACGAAAACCTCCACGCTGTTTTGCGGATTGCCTCAGCACAAGACCTAAAACCAGACATTGACACCCTGACCAAGGGAAAACGGTGTCAGACATCCGGCCAGAAAAAATAGGTAAGCATTTTTAAAAATCCCTTTTCCACCTAGTTTTTACTTTTATTTAATAAATGCGTTTTATTTGCCAAGAACAAGAACAGTAGAATATGTGTACAATTTAATGATTGTGCTTGCATTTTGTTTTGTGTCTGTTATTTCCAGAACATGATCTATGAAGGAGGATGTGTGTGAGATGGCGTCTCAGAGTGAGGAGGGATCTACTTGTGTGTTCAAGGACAGGCAACATTACCTCATTGTTTTGTGAAATGCTACTCCTGTCATATGTTGGTTGTGCCATAGTTTTGCCCCCCTTGACTTGAATACATAATAAATACACAGAAACAGTGATCTAACAATATAATAAGGTGTTGTTTCATTTATTTTAAATGACATTGCATTTTGTTACATTCATACTGCCCTTCATAATGCCCTTCGAGGGCAACCATTATGCGGATGTGGCCCTCGGGAGAAAATGAGTTTGACACCCCTGATGTAGAGGAAGCACCATCACTCTGTAACACCACAGTACAACTGGGACTGTTTCTGTCATTTACTCAGAGTGAGACGTCACTTCTTCTAGCTGACTGCGCATCAGATTAGTTTCAAGAGATCTTCCAGTTAAACTTATATTCATACATCAATAATTTAAACTTATCAACTGATAGTTTTGAAAATGGACCTTCAGTGTTTGGATCAAATAGCATCATGAAAAATAAGGTGGGCTGAATTTAGAAGACTACAGCTGTTATTATGACGGATAATCAACATTTAGGTTAACATAAGTATCGACTCGGTTCAGGATCCTAACAGCCATGATCGGTACATCCATAATGCTAACATACATGTACAGTGGTAAACATCCATAATGCTAACATACATGTACAGTGGTAAACATCCATGATGCTAACACACATGTACAGTGGTAATTGGCATGCATAAGTAGGCTAAGTGCATGTTTAATAAAACTCGAAATGAAAATGTGAATTAACAAGTGATTTGAAGAGGTGCTTCTGGGACATAATATTTAAACTTAAATGCATATTATTCACTTCATTTTGTCAAAAGAGAGGATAAAGAGCATGTTTAATTTGGCCTACTGTACTTCTGAACTTCTCCACATTCGGCACAGAACTGAAACTACAGCAGTATTAAAGCATCAAAAGGCATAAAATATAAACTCCATATCTTAAAGATGCATAGATGGCAATTCAGAAAGTTGGGATAACACAATACCCTCAGTAAAGAATAAGGGAAACCCTTCACACTACTCCATGCCACGATATTATTATTGACTACGTTTCCATTTTGCTTGGATCTTCATCAGGTCATCACCTACATGACGTGCGTATAATTCATCTTCTATAACCTAATATCCTACCAGAAAGAGGTCAGTGGAGTATGTCAATAATTAACCGTTTAACCGTTAACCGATATTAAGCATTTTAACCGATTAACGCTATCGGTTAAATGGTTAAAATAAATATTAATAATTAATTCAAAAGCTGAGCGGCTCGTCTCTTTAAGGAGAAAAGCTGGTCCACCTTAACAGTCCACCTTAAGAGGCGGAGCCGGAGTTGCAGGATACAGGAAGTTGACTCTGGTCTCTGTCTCTCTTGAGCGGAGTGGAGGAGTTGTAGTTTCATAGCATTTATTCACCGACAAATAAACTGTAGACACACTGCTACACCTACGTTCACAGCTAGAACGCCACCAACAACCTCACACTCACCACCAACACACACGGTCTGTTGGAAACTCTCTAAAATTACGCGGCAATGACAGAGCGGCGGCGAGCAGGAAGTTACCAACAGAGCTACAGCTGCTAACGTAGCACAAAAACAATCACTGTTTGTCGGACAATAGCTATCGTTACACCGGGCAAACACACAGCTGACAACCTGCTAAACTAAACTAAATGTGTGGTGGAGACTTTTACTGGAAAAGTGGCTTCATGTCCGCGACACTACACGCAGCATCGTAGCTGCTAAGCTAACGCTCCCGGACGGTGAACTGGAGACTCCCGTCAACCAATATCTGTTGGGCTCCTGCAGCTGGTACACCTCTGCATGAGAGGCATTAATCTTGTCGGTTAACGGTTAATAATCGGTTAACAAGGGTTGGTTATCGGTTCCGAATTTTCTTTCAAAAGTTGCATCCCTAATTCAGTTCTGTTAAGGTTTGGTGTCGGAGCGGTGTTGATTCAACGTTACTTTTGATGCCATAGTTTGTGACGTCGATTTTTGAAGTGAGCCACAATGTAGCATGCAGCGTGACAAACTGTTGTAAGCGCAGCTCGCAAGCCAAGTCACAGACACACTGTAGATTACAAAGCAGTGGTATCAGAGCAGTAGCGTTCCGCGGTGTTACAACACCTCTCAGCAGCTAAGCACAGCACAGCTTTTGACATTTGTTGGTAAGTCTTTAAGCAGTCCAAACTGGTGCAGCAGACTTGTTGACTAGCTGACATGCATGAGTGTGTCCATTCTTGTACAACAGAAATCAGATGGTGTCACCTGCATACCAGTGGTAATAATTCTACTACTTAAAGCTGAAGTAGGAGAGATTGGAGCATATATGATTAAAAAGAGTTATTTTTATAAAACGGTTGCTATATCGTGACAGCAGTACATGAGACAGGTAACCTAAAAAAATCATGTGCCTCTGTGTCCTCTGGTGCTCCTAACGGCATCTGCAAGATTTCACAGACCTGAGGAAAACAAGCAGTAAGAGCTGATTTGAGGTCTGCTGTCCAGCTGCTGTCTATCCTCGCAAACTCCGACCAAACGATCAAACTAGGCAGCGCTGATCAAATATGAATCAATATTCTGTTACGTTAATGTCTATTTCTCTTCTCAGATGTTCTCAGAATCATCTTGTAGTTTGCGACACTGTAATTATAAAATCTATTGAAGGAATGCTGTATTCTGGTCACATGACCGGAGCACAGCCAATAGCAACGCTCTCTCTCTGAAATGACCTGTGATTGGTCAAAGTCTCCCATCACGGCTAGATGTTCTAAAGCCTGAAAACAGAGCCATGAGGAGGAGCAGAAGTCTAGTTATCTCAGAACACTTGAATTAAAATATGCTGAAAGGTTATTATGGGATGTTTGCCCAATGATGCCAAAAATATACTGCCTACTGAAGCTTTAAATGAGAAAGCTGTTGAAATAAAACGTAAAATCTAAGTAGATGTAACATTATAATTTCTGCATTACTTTAATATACCATACCTTAATGTGCATTTTAAATACGCGCCACGCATCACACTTCATCATACAGGCTGAGGCAATACTGTATGCTCTTATGCATATCTATTCTTTCAAAACGGCGGCAATTAGCATACTGTACTGTAGGCAACAGCTGGCGCTCCATACTTGAGTGCATTATCTGTAAGCTAGGGAACAAACACGTGTACTCTGCTGTTGTTTTGCAAGTCAGAATCATTATTATTGCAAAGCTAAAAAGGAATAAAAAAAATCAGGCAACACGGCTGAGGGCGGAACAAGAGAAGTCATTTGCATGTGCAGTTATTTCCATCAAGATTATTCTATTGTTCTGTTACATGAACTGAAGACAATTCATTGGCTTCAGACCATCAACGATGGGGCGATCTTACTGCTATCTATCTTCAAGACATTGTAAACAACTATGACCAATAGCAATAGCCTCACAGGAAGTACCAGTCAACTTTTGCCACTAAAATTAGAGCAATGGGCAGCCGGAAATCTGTCTATTAAAAGTACAGGTAGGGCAGAACTGAAGGTGTTTAAACTGTATTTTCATCATATGGAGACTGATGAGTCACTTGTTCAAGTAGCACAATCCAACCGATGGAATGCCAATGCTTATACGTCATGTTAATTCATTTTCAGCACTTATGATACACAGAAAATTATAATACTATCACAGTTTACTGATTGGCTCTGTGACTCATTGAGCAATAACAAGGCAGAAATATACAAGAACAGTCAATTCAACCCATTACCGATGTACTTGGCCTAGTTCCATCCTGTAGTGCATTGAGCCTATTTCATCATGTAAATATAATATAGTGGAATATGAAATTATGTTAAATAGCTGCCTGTATTAGCTATGTGATCCAGTGCATTCCAACTGGGCATTGTGTCATTTCTTTTACTCGATTATGCCTTATTGTGAATTATAAGGTACGATACAGTATACTTTTAGTATACTTTCCAGTCAGTACTTTATACGTTAACTATAGCGTATAGTTAACTATAGCGTATAGTTAACGTATAAAGCACTGACTTAAAAAGTGGACGTAGTCACAGTGACGTCAACTATTTGTTTGTGGACGGTTTTGAAGTCTCGAGTTCGGCAATTTGGCCGTCGCCATCTTGGTTTTTTCCACCACAGGATGGAGCTAAGAACAATCGAACGTTGAATATGACATTTTTTGGTTACCAAAATGACGCAGTTAATTTTCATGAACTGAAAACACATGTGAAAGGATTCAATTTGTAAGACGAAAACACGGTCAACTCCCAGACCGGACAACGCTGTGGTAGCAACCTGTCAATCACAAGGTAGTCCCGCCCTTAAGCATCCCCTGCTCTATGGTCTATCTGACTCTAAATGGGACCATCATTTACTTAATGAACATCATGCTGTATTGAAGAAGACTTGAAACTAGTGATTGAGACCATAAACTCATGTGTAGCCCGGTGTAAAACAGTCAAGGTGTAAAAAGTCAAAGGTTAAAACAGTCAAGTTATAAAACAAGTTAGCCTAATAAAGTTAGGTGGATAAATCCAGTAAAGCAATTAAACTGAAAGCAATTTAGTTTAATGAAGAAAGAACAAAGGTTTAATAAAAAGTAAGTTAGTCATAAATAAGGTAGGATGTAAATGTGTTAAGGAGTAGTCAAAATAAATAAATGTATATTGTTTTAAGGTAAACAGTAGATTTAAACTAAGTGAAAAAAACACAGATTGTGCCTTTAGTTGTTTGTGATTGGTTACTGTGGTTATCAGTCAATGACACCTGTGGTGATTGGCTGTAGTTAAGGAAGAGAACCAGTAGGGGGCGGGAGTAGAGAGAAAAAAACACAGAGAAGAGACGCGGAGAGGGGAAGAAGGGAAAGCGTAGAACAGACGTAGGAGGAGAGAGAACGAAGGAGTGGGAAGAATTGTTGAGTAACGCTGGGTTTGATAACCTGGTAAATGGAAACAGTAGAAACGTGTAGCTGTGGACTATCACACCATGTTGCTTTTATCACAGTGGATTAAGTTGAATGTTCGGTGTGAGCTGTGTCGCTGCTATGCTAACGGCAGTAAGTTGCTAGCCACGAGGAAGGCGTTGTTAACTGAAAACAGACTGTTTGCCACGTGAAGAGGACGCTTGCTCGTTACATGAGGAAGACGGTTGCTGGCTTCGTTGCAAGCAACATACAGGCCTGCTACTTTTATTATTTTGCGTGCGTGTGTGAGAGTGTGTGTGTGTGGGCCCACAGAAATGTTTAGAGTTTAATTTAGTTCAGTGTTGGATCTGAAGTTGTTTATTTTCTTTAGGGCAATAGTGGTAAAAAGAAAAGGGAAGAAATCGGATTTTCAAACGGAATCTAAGATGATTTAAGTGTGTTGTTACAGTATATTTGTGTAAGCCAATTCAGTTTTGCCAGTAACTGGCCAGGTAATTTAAGTTTTGCTTACTAATTGCTCAGGTAATTTGATCATTTCACTGTGGTCTAATATTTCAAGTGTGTATTTTTTTGGGAGTTTAAGGGGCATAAAGTGGGTTATTTTTGTTATTTTTTCTTTGAACAAAAAGAGTATACATTATTTGTGCATTACTAAAAACGGTCAGTAAACTATTATTTTTCATTCAGAGAAGTTGTCTGGGGTCAATTATTTAAAATACATTACTGTGAGTGTAAATAGATTGTGTATAAATAGGGTAATATACTTTTCACCCATAACAGATAAACCTTTCTGGTAGCTACATTAAGAAACCGAACTCAAACACGCCTTCATCTTAGTTTAAGGTTATTTATAGCTACTATAGCGTGTTGGGGTGCTACACATGTTTATGTTTACCGAGGTAATAAATCAAGTGAGAAGTACACTGCAAAAACAGCCCTACTAGAAATAAGCCAATGGGGTAAGCACATTTTGCTTGGCTAGAATTCTTAAAACTAGATTAAAATCTAGACACTTTAAAGACGGTAATGTGTCTTAAAACTAGGAAAATAGGCCAAAATGTTGCTTATTACAAGCAAAGAAACTGTTATGTAAGAAATGTTTACTTAAAATGAGTGTTGTGCTTTCTTGATTAAACTGACTTTAAGATTTGTTTACTAAATTTAAGAATTTACACCTTAATTAATATTTTCAATTTGTAAAAAAAAAAAGCTTGTAATAGGACACATTTTCTTCAAACAGAATATTTGCTTTCTTGATTGAGCTGACTTTAAGAATGTAAATCTCATCTCTAAGAATAATTTGCAAATATTGCTGAAAATAAGACACGATTTCTTCAAAAAGCATACTACAAACAAGCAATTTTGTCTTAAATTAAGCCACCAGAAGTATTCTAACAGAGTACTGTATAACATTGCCACTGTCAAAAAGTGCATATTCCAGTTACTCTAACAGCATAACAATAGCATTACATTCCAGCTGTTACTCTCATAAACTCATGTTTACAATGTTTACTGAGGTAATAAATCAAGAGGGAAGTAGGCTCATTTTCTCATAGACTTCTATACAACCAGACTTCTTTTAGCAACCAGAGGAGTTGCCCCCTGCTGGCTGTTTGAAAGAATGCAAGTTTAAGACACTTCAGCATCGGCTTCACTTCTGAGACCCGCAGATTGGCCACTGGTTAGAACTCATTTCTACCGTATTTTATCTTTATTTTATGTAACGATGGAGCCATTTCACATGGATGTTCCATCCGCTTACTGACATAAATTGCTGGAAGGTTGGTTGTAACAGTGGAAAAGAGGCACTTGCCTTGCCTGGTGAAATTCCCCTTTTGGTTCATTTAGCTGAGTCGTACAGAACGGCTTCAGGCAAATTCAATGAGTCGTTCCATTCAAAATTATTTTTTGATGCTTCTTCTCTCTTTTCCACTTAAAGAAATATCCCGCACTATATTGACCTAAAACACTCAATCTCCATCTGAATTTGATATGACTGCATGTTAGGTATTGCAGTACAGTACATCAGAGCAATTGATGTGATTTATCTGTAGTACGGCATTATGACAGATTTGTGATTGTGAGTTTTAGCCAAGCAGAGATACATTTATTGTACCTCAGAGGGATGTTACGATATTGAAAACCCCCATTAAGCAATTCCTGTTTTTTGCAGATGTCTGTACTTGGGGGGGAGTACACAAGTTATTGACTATGTTGCTCTCATTGTCTTCGCTGACGCCCTGCACCCAAACAGAGACAGAGTAAAGCTGTCTCTGTGAAAATGTTATGACACAAAGAAAGATTCAGAGAGGTGGGATGATAGAGCTTTTACCTAACTTTATATCTCCATTTCTGTCTCTCTTGCCAAATATATCCATTTATTTGTAATGCTCTACCTCCATCAGTTGTTTTTCTGTCACTGCCTGGCTCTTTATTCTGCTGCCTTTTTTTGTCATTTTCTATTCCACTGTCATAATTAATTTCACTTTTTGCAGCACTGTCATAATTACATTTTCAAATGAAATCAGCGATGATGTGATGCCGCAGAAGTCAAAGAAAAGCTCAGTTGTAGAGAAACATACGACCAAGAGTCTACAGCCATGCGATTGTGAGGCTATACTGAGCTGAGAACAATGACAATAGCACCTTAGCATTTGGTCATGAACCAGTATTTACAATTCATCCTGAGGGGGACATGAATGTGTCTGACACATGTCATGTCAATCCATTGAATAATTGTTGAGACATTTCTCTTGAAACCACAAATTTCAACCTTGTGGGGGCGCTAGACGAAAAACCAGGGGATCACAAAAGTGGGCCGACCTCTTCTCCACGCCAACCAGATAGAGCCTTAGCAACACAACCTCCTCTCCACGCCAACCAGATAGAGCCTTAGCAACACTACCTCTCCACGCCAACCAGATAGAGCCTTAGCAACACAACCTCCTCTCCACCCCAACCAGATAGAGCCAGAGCAACACAACCTCCTCTCCACCCCAACCTAACAGAGCCAGAGCAACACAATCTCCTCTCCACGCCAACCAGATAGAGCCAGAGCAACACAACCTCCTCTCCATGCCAACCTAGCAGAGCCAGAGCAACACAACCTCCTCTCCATGCCAACCTAACAGAGCCAGAGCAACACAACCTCCTCTCCACGCCAACCAGATAGAGCCTTAGCAACACAACCTCCTCTCCACGCCAACCAGATAGAGCCTTAGCAACACAACCTCCTCTCCATGCCAACCTAACAGAGCCAGAGCAACACAACCTCCTCTCCACGTCAAGATAGATAGGGCACGAGCAACACGACCTCCTCTCTACCATGAACTTAGAGAGAGG
>CAKALG010037681.1:0-12873 GCA_916700815.1 Helicolenus hilgendorfi | reverse complement strand
CACTTTCCATTTCCCCTCTTCCTCCTCTTAAATATCTGTTTCTGATTCTCGGTTTACATCAGTGCCAAAGCCTGTTTTGTAAACCGTCTCTGTCTCCCTTAGTCAGTGCTTCATGTGCTACTTGTTCATATATTATTAGTGGCTGCGTGTGCTGATATGTTTTTCTTTTTTTTCTACAGGAATAGACTTCAAGATCAAAACTGTTGAATTACAAGGAAAGAAGATCAAACTACAGATCTGGTGAGTTAATGAACTGTTTTTAAGTTTTTAAGTTTGTATATCCAAGTTAAGCTTCTATGTTTAGAGGAGTACAGGGCTGAAAAAGTCCACAGTCCTTTGTGAGAATTGTCATTCAGTTCAGCCTCTTGCCTTGTTATATCATAGTGAAACATCTGTTTGACATACCTCCCTCAAGCCCAGAAATATGCTAGAACAGGAAATGGTCATCACTCCCATCAGGACGTCTGCTGCAGGGTTGTCATTGTAGTCCACAACAGCTGATTTTCCTCAACTGAAATGACTTGTTTTTCTTCTGCAAATAATATGATGAAACATGAATATTGAACTTAGGTTGACAGGTGAGATTTGACATGATTGCATATAGGGCTGCAACTAATAATTATTTTCATTATCTAATAATGATTTTTGGGATATGATGTTGTTCTTTTGTCCAGACAGCAGTTAAAACCCCAAAGATATTCAATTTACTATCATATAAGACAAACTAAAGCAGGAAATCTTCATATTTTAGAGGCCGGAACGAAGTTTTAATTAATCGATGAGCAAAATTGCTGCATATTAATTTTTCCACTCATATCATATATGTGTTTATTAACGGCTTATTCTTTGTAAAAGAATGAAGGAGGAACCAGGATAAAGTCGAAGAAAAATCTCTTTACAGCAGCACTCCCTTTGACTTTTTATTTAATTTTTTTATTACCATAAATGTCTTAAAGTAGATTAGGCTACCCATGCGCCCCAACCTTTAATATCTACTAGTTATGAAGAATTACTGAAGACATTAGAGTGCTATTTTGACTAAATAATATTAATTTAAGGTTCACATCAGTGTCTGTTTTCAGTCTTCATCTATCAAGACTGTGACATGCAGGTAAAATACCAAGAGGTTAAGATTAATTTGTCAAACTACAATCTCCAAAGTCAAGAATGAACTTCCATGCTCAATTTGAGTGGTAGTTTTACATTTTATTCAAGCTGCAGTGTGTGGCTCAACGCACTGAAACGCTGAATTAAATTCACATACATTTATAGTAGGGCTGCAACTAACGATTATTTTTAACGTTGATTTATCTGACGATTATTTTCTCGAATAATCAATCAGTTTTTTTGGTCTATATAATGTCGATCAGTGTTTCCCAAAGCCCAAGATGATGTCCTCAAATGTCTTGTTTTGTCCACAACTCAAAGATAGTCAGTTTACTGTCGAAGAGGAGTAAAGAAACCAGAAAATATTCACATTTTAGAAGCTGGACTCAGAGAAGTTAGACTTTTTATGCTTAAAAAGTTACTCAAACAGATGAATTGATTATGAAAATAGTTGCCGATTAATTTAATAGTTGACAACTAATTGATTAATTGTTGCAGCTCTAATTTATAGTGTTGAATGTCATAAGCTAAGGTCAGTACACAAAACTGTAATTGATATACTGGCATTTTTACGATAAGGAGAACATCTCCTCAGCAGACACAAATCAAATGAATTTGTTAAAGTCATTTTTAAGCAAAAATGCCCCCAAAATGTAACTCTTTCTAGTTTCTTAAATGTGAATAATTGCTTATTTTCTTAGCCTTCAACGACAGTAAACAGAATACGTCAACTTAGTCTCTGGGAAATTGTAATGGGCACTTTTCACTGTCTGTGGGCAAACAATAAATGAATCAATGACCAAAATAATAATCACAGCCCTAGTTGTATTGTTAATGGTCGAAGGCATTAATTATAAGTTTTACCAAGTTGTAACACAGTGTCTGTCTTGCTTGTTGGTGTGTGGTTGTCACAGTGTGCTCCTGCATCTTTTCATAGTGGATAAGGATACGTACCAGAGTAGCAAGGATCAGTAATTTACACGTTTGTTAAAGTATATTAAATGCTCTACTCTACATATTCTCTGTAGAGTACTGATGTACTATATAACATCACATCTTCTCTTCCTATCCAAGCACTCAAAGTCTGGATTTAATCTTCACTATGCAGTCTGAGCACGTAAAGATGTGGTCATGCTCACCAGATTCAATAAAATGAAATTTTTGCTTAGCCAGCTTATTATTTTGAACATCTTAGTGAAACGACGAGTGTAAGTGTAGGTTTGACTTGCTCGTGTGAGCCTGGTTCATCCTGGGCTGCTCCTCTTTCTCTGTATCAGCAGTGATAGATGGATGTTGGCAGGGTTTCTCCAGATAGGAAAATGTCATAGTTGAAGTGCATGCTGGTCGTGTGCTAGACGTGTGAGGGACATGGTTAGCCTGCGGTGGATTTTAATGTGTGTGTTAACCAGGTTCACTCTGACTTGAAAGGCTTACCAGGCTTCTCAAGTATTGTACAAGTTTTTAGAATAAGATTATTCCTCTGCGCATCAAAACAAAGATACTTTCAAAATTGTGTTAATGTAGCATTAAATATTTAAAGGCTTGTATCAGCATCTTTTGGTGACCAAACAAGATGCATTACAATGACTTTGACAGATCTCTGTCACACCGTATAATGTGATAATAAGGTCAAATTTTCACAATTTTCAATGCATCTGTGCACTAAATAAGCTCGCGTCTAGGGGACGCACCCTATTCTTCCCCTGATAATGCTACATTGTGAACAACAAATCTGTGTTCAAATATGCAGAATGAGAGCTAATTAAAGCTAGCGGTTAGCTCCATACAGGACTCTTACCTTACCGGCTGCTAACAGTTAACACTAACCAGCTCTCGTCCTGTCAAATTTCAACATTGAGGGTGCCATTAATTTACATTATATGTTCAGGCTCTAGGAAAATTCTAATGTTATCATGATGTAACTAGAAACTTGAATAAATCCAGTTGTTGGAAGCAGATGTTTTCACAGCAATATAAAATAGATAATGGAGAGTGAATTATGACCTGTCTAACTTCCCTAACAAAAACCAGTATGCAAAGGATAATAAAGGAGTGTATGTTGAACTACTCGGGTTTTATTGTTTTTACTTTGGTATGGAGAATTGTGGAATTTCACGTATCGGGTTCAAGTATTAGTATCGACTACTAAATTTCTGGTATCATGACATCCCCAGGTGATATGTGCTATGTTTTGCATATAAGGAAAGTGAAAAATCTGCAGATATTGTATGTCCAATTTGTGCTATGATGCAGTGAAAATCTTACCTACAGAACCATTTGTTGTTTTGGCCAAGAGTTGGAAACAATACAAGAAAACCGTGAATACAAACAAATTAAATCTGTGTGTTTTTGTGTGTGTGTAGGGACACAGCGGGCCAGGAACGGTTCCACACCATCACCACCTCCTACTACAGAGGAGCCATGGGCATCATGCTGGTCTACGACATCACCAACGCCAAGAGCTTCGAAAACATCAGCAAATGGCTGCGCAACATCGACGAGGTAAAACGCACAAACTCTCTCTCTCCATATCATCACGTGGGTTTATGTTGCCGGGTAAAATCTGATCAGAGATGTTAACGGGATGATTTGTGTTTTTTCATCTATTGTTTTATCTTTGGCGTAATGACAAAGTGACTTAAATACTCGGAGGGAATGCGGCCAACGTTGCTAACTAGCTGGCCGGTCTGTGTGCAGTGAGCTGTGAGTGTGACTGAATTACATCAGCTGAGCCAGACGTCTGTTTCCATCTGGCTCATTGTAGGAGAACCCGGGGTTGTTCTGGTTTACCTCGTCAGTGGAGCCACAAGTTCAACAGTAGACATCGACGTGTCTGCTGTTTCAAACTTCCAGTTTTACTTCATTAGAAAGGGGAAGACGTGTTTGGAATAGCAGCTAATACACTCCAGGGATGACAACTGATAGCCCAGTCACAGTAATTATGTTAATGGTGTTACAGGTCTAGACAGATTAAACATCAACTCTGATCACTCACAGCATTATGTAAAGAATTTAAGTTCTTTATAAGCCTCCTACCATTAACCAGGAAGATTTTATATCTACTAATACCAAATTATTCCGTACAGATTAATTACTTACCACTGTCTAACTAACTACTGTGTATACATCTATCTGATAGTGTATACACCAAATTCACATCATACGTCCAGTTGTTTATTTTATTATATACTCTCACTAGTGCCACTTATTGCCACTTGCACTGCACATTATACTATCTGCACGATATATTTTGCCTACTTACTGTATTTATTTTAGCAGCAGGGCTCCAGACTAACATTTTACACTGGTTGCACTGGTGCATCATACTTCTTCAATAACACATTTAAAGATTGACCTTTTTTGTCAGTTCCCATACGCATTGGTAATATTTAAACACGTAATATAAATGATTATAAACCAGAATAAAGGTGCAGCTAAATATTTTTTTGAGTCAGAGCTTTGAGTCAGAGCTATGGCAGATGCGCTCAGCCACTTCTGTAAATGAATCCGGTGTCTCTGATCAGGATTAGGCATCTCACCGGGGAGACAGGGAAGACGGGTGGTGAACCGGTGGTGAAGGGCGTGGCCATTCAGGGTCGGGAACAAGTGTAACGGGCACCACAGCAATTTTTTCCTGACGAAAAAACCATCAATAGTTCTCTTCATTTTGAATTACCGGTATGTTTTAAGGTCGTAAAGTCACACTAGAACTAGTACAGGGCGGCGTTTTACACACACTCACACAGACAGACCTGCTAAATGTTAGACGCACCGGCGCAACCAATGAAAATGTTAAGTCTTGACACTTGACAGACATGCAACCAAATGGACCCACTCTGGAGCCTTGTTAGTGTATATATCGTAGCGTATTCATATCTACCCTTTACTGTTTAATCTACATTCTATATTAATGCTATATGTTACTGTTTATTCTGTATTACTCTCTCTATATAGACTATATACTCACTGCTTTTTGCACTTCTGGTTAGATGCCAAACTGCATTTTGTGGTCTCAGTATTTGTACTTTGACAATAAAGTGTAATCTAATCCTATCTAAAAAGTACAAATAATATTATACAGTATATTCCAGTGCCGTTGTATATCTCTTTCATGAGGTGTGTCCATCTTTACTCCAACTCCTTCGGAAGTTCCATAATGATTTTTAACACCGTCTCATATTTAACATCAGACAAAAAATCATTCACTCATTCGCTAACTCTCAAAATGACAAGTAGGTCAGTGTTGGAGGTTATACAACACTTGAGTACTGTATGAGATCCCTAAAAGTCTGTGTACATTATGGGCTGCTGAGAGATGATTTAACAGGATCTGTGCAGACCAGTGTTTTATCATAATGGATACTGTATAAGACCATGAGGGCGAGGAAGTGCAGCCTAATGTAAAGGTAGATGCATTTCTGTCGATAATTGTGCTTCTGTTTAAGCTTCCATCTCTCTGTTGTTTTCTATTTGTCTTTGCTTTGCACCTTGCATTGTGCTTTATATTACTATCCTACTATTTATCTCCGTATTCTATCATGTGAGTAATCTTATGGGATCCGTGCCAGATCAAACACATCAGATTAATTACTGTGACAGTTACAGTCAATAGCTCATTTTATCTATCTTTATTATTCTTGGATGCAACAACACTACGACATTACGACACATGATCAGTATGGAGGTGTTACGTCTGGCACTGGGCGGAACGCTTTCTTTTATATTTTCTCACCCTCGCTGTTAAAGGGCTTTGAGTCCGGTCAAGGAAAGGAAACACAATGCATTTCCTGCTAACTAAGAACTCGGCCTTGTTGTTGACTCCAGAGAGGGTTAATAGGATGCAGGCTTTTCTGCTACTTGGATAGTAATACGAATACAGCCTTGATCGGTGGTTTCCAACACTCTTTTTTTGGCTTGTAACCCCTCGAAAACAAAGGGATATCTGCTTATCATGCAAGTGTGTGTAAATTTGTATAAGGTCGGACCCCTTCAACAAAAGAGTGATTTTGTTTTATTGTTTATTTTAGGGCTGCAATGATTAGTCAATTCATTGATTAGTCGATCGGCAGAAATTTTGATTTTGATGATTGTTGTTTTGGGTCCAGCTTCTCTTGATGCTGCTCTTCCGTCATACTCGGTAGTAAACCGAGCTTCTTTGGGATTTAGACTGTTGCTTTGACAAAACAAGACATTTGAATACGTCAACATGAACTGTGGGAAATTTTAACAGACATTTTTCACTATTTTCTGATATTTTATAGACAAAACAATTGGTCAATTATTGTGAAAATATCCAGAAGATCAATCAGTCCAACTCTACTTTATTTTTAATAATTTTTTTTTACAAGAGGTAAAATTATTAAATAATAAAAAATAATTGAAAAAAAATTCAATGACTTAATTAGGTGATATTAAATTAATGATGAATTAATAATTAATAATTTTGACTATCTAGTTGCTTAATTTAGTTTTATTTTTCAAGCAGAAATGCAGATATTGTCCCTTTTTTGACGGTTGTCTAAAATTGTATAACTGTTAGATAGGTCGATGATTAAAAAAAATATTTGTCAGTTGCCTCCCTAAAAACTATAAGTCTAAAAAGTTATTTTTTGTTGCATAAAAATGCTCAATTGTATTTTCCTATGTTTTTAATCACCCTGTGACCCATCAGATTTATCTTGTGACCCGTTAAGGGTGTCCTGACCCCTAAGTTGGAAACCACTGGTCTAATAAAGTTGTTGTACCAGAGTTACAAACCAGTTCTGGCATTTTTCATATAGACAAATGCAATAATTCCTGCCCCTAGTGGCTATTAAACTTTGACATTTAATAGATAACCTGTTTATTACCTGTGCATGATTCATTGGGGTAGATTGATTGTGGGCTCATGCGTCAGTGTAGTGAGGGTGAAATTAGAGATGAAGCTACGTTTCATGTTGGCGATATGAAAAAGTAATCTAATAATCTTACTCTTTCTTCTTTATCTTTTTCAGCATGCAAATGAGGACGTTGAGAGGATGCTGCTAGGCAACAAGTGTGACATGGAGGACAAGAGGGTCGTACCAAAAGCCAAGGGGGAGCAGGTGAGATGGTGCAGTCCACTGCAGCTATTAGCAGCCGTTCGTCATCAAGGTCCTGCGTCTCGATTGGCTGATTTGTTGCTGCTAGTTTGCAGACACACGTTCAGATGATCACATTTCAGTCCCATCTTTTCACCTATAAAAGAATATGAAGGAGTTGGAAAACAGCGGGATAGCTAAGAGAGAATACTGTAATGGTTATTAAATACACATTATATGGAGAATGGGTTTAAAATGAGGCTTTGAAACTGGTGATAATGGTCTGGAAGCTTCTTAAAAATACTTGTGAAATATCAGCTTAAACCATCTACTAAAACAGAGCCTCCTTATAGTATGTGCAGTAAGCTGCTGTTTGTCTTTGCATGCCATTAAGGCTTATTCGGCTACTCTAACAACTCGGCTAGTGACGACAACTACTCCGTTGCATAGGCGATGTTTCTATCTAAAATGCAGCTGCTGCCGTGTAAAAGGTCAGATAATATCTGGACTTTGTAGACGAGCTCAGAGGATCAGAGATGAGAAATGTGAGCCTCTTTAATGTCTTAACAAGTACAGTCGAGGTGCCCTTGAGCAGACCAACACCACCAGAGGTCCTTTAAACCATGGGATATGTAACAATACAAATATTTCTGAAGATGAATCAATTAAAATTTCAGTTGTAACTCATATTAAACATGTTTATCTTACTCTAAATGTCTGTTTACTTTAAGGATAACTTTGGTATTTTTCAACCTGGACCCTATTTTTGTGTTTTTGTGTCAAAGTGACTAAAGGGAAACAACACTTTTTGAAATTGGTCCAGTATTTAGGGAGAGCGCTGCAGCCGCCAGCCACTAAACAAGCTGTAGTGTTGTCATTTGGGACAGGCTCTGATTATTATTATAAGTGTCTGACAACATTATGGAAAGAACCCTACAGAGATGTAAAATGTTTTTCTTAACTCTCACTTGATCCGGTCCGTTTGTTATTGTATCTCGCTCGGAGAACTCTCGCGTTGCATCTACATTGTGGAAATCATGTAAATATTTAGCCATGACATTTAAAATCTTTTAGATAACACTAAACTACAACACTCTGACATCGGCTCCCCTCTCTCAACTCTCACTCACATTTCACCGTTGTCATCCGTCGACAAGTCACATGACACAATAACAAACAGAAAGCGAACTGTCAGAAAAACGTTTTTATTTCTCTGTACAGTCCTTTCCATAATCTTGTCAGACACTTATAATAACAATCAGAGCCTGTCGGTAGCAAAACACGCACTTTTAGTGGACGTAAACCGACGGTACCAGCTCGCCTTTAATGATTACATTACAGCTCATTCAGCAGCTGGCGGCTGCAGCGTTCTCCTTCAATACTGGAACAGTTTCAACAACTGTTGTCCCCATCAGTCACATAGACACAAAAACGGGGGGAAATAGGGTCCAGGTTGAAAAATACCAAAGTTGCCCTTTAATCAATATGAGCCTCCGATTTATATTTGAGACTCCCAGAAAAATTCCAGACCTGCGTTGCGAGACATTATAGATTAACTTAGCTCAGAAATCCTCCTCTATTCTCTTGAGGGTTTAAACTTGCTGCGTTCATTCTCAAACATAATACTGCATTGTTTATGAGTATGCAGAATTGATAACAGTTGGTGTAACTGATGACACTGAAATGTTGTTGCAGCTAGTGCTGGGTTTGTGTAGCTGAATGGGATGGCTTTATTCTTAAGACACAATCTTTACATCTTTGCTCAAGGCATAATTCAAACTGTATGTAGGCAGTGTGTGTATTAGGAAATAAAAAAAGCAGTGTACTTTGTGTTTGATGGGCTTGTGTGGTAAAACATTGTAGAACAACGGCAACATAGTGACTTCACAAAACCACAACATGTCCTGAGGAGATATTTCCTTCTTTTAAACAGTCTTATCGCTCACTTCAAACTATGTCTGAATAAAGACAGACATCTACACTAGTAGAAATATCAAGGCCACTATTGTTGATGCTGTGTGTGGGTTATAACTCACTCAGTTTGAGCTTCTACACACCACCTGTACGTTATGGCACGTCAGTGGACATTGAAATATGGGGACAAATTTAGTTTCTTGACACATTTGTACTTTATTTTGACACTAATTCAAAAGCCTTGGGGTATATAAGAAACTAGTAAACAGGATTTGTCAACATATCTGACCTTGAAGTCCTTGTATTTAATGTATTTGTGCAGTCAAATGCACAACATGTCTTAGCTATTAAAGCAGGATTGTAATTTCCCCCTCTTGTGAATGCACTCATAGGAGACGGGAAATGTTTGCTAATTTTTCCCCTTTTAGTTGGGAGGGACTGTGTCGACTTCTGCATTCGCTGACGTCATTCGCTGTACATGTCTTCGATTAGTATATTAGAGTTTAGTCACTCTATGAAATCGAGTACAGCGCCGCCCGGTTTCAGCCTGAGAGGAGATCTAATCGGCCAGAACAAGTGAAAACATCTGTGTGGGTGTGCGGGGCCTTTAAAGAGCTCTGGCTCCATTGTACCAAAAGCAAACTAGCAGTGACTAGTCGGTCTGCAGATTTAGCAACATCAGATACAGATCTGCTTACTCATACACACACACACCTACCTGTCTAGAATGGAAGAGTGTGTTTGTGTGATACCTGATCTCTGTTCTGCACACTTTATTTTTGGACTGAACTTTCTTAAACCGACGCCACGCTTGTCGTTCTAATAACGCCGCCCTGCTTTTTTCTTCTCCACAGATTGCGAGGGAGCATGGCATTAGGTTTTTTGAGACGAGTGCTAAGGCCAACATCAACATCGAGAAGGCTTTCCTCACGTTAGCAGAAGACATCCTCAGAAAGGTCTGTTCAATAATGATTTATAAATGGTGTTTGTACATTCATTTTACAATAACAGAAACGACATGAATGCGTTTATTTGACTGGTTATTTGCTGGGATTTTGGTATTAAAGCTGAAGCTGAAGTGATTTTTATGAAACTGTTACTATCCTGACAGTAGTACATGAGACATATGATCTGAGAAAAAAATCACATTCCTCTGTGTCATCCTGTGCTCCTACTGGCATTTACAAGATTTAACAGCCAGGGTTGGAAATTAGCACCAGCTAATAAGGTTCATTTTGAACAGATAAAACTATGGACAATCATGAGATTAATCACGATTTAAGTATTTTAAGCAATTGCCAGCCCTAGTCTATATACAAGTCAAAGTGTTTCTGTAATTTGTTAAGATATTGTACATTTTTTATTCCACTGTGGCAATTTTTTGAGGGCACTACTCAGAATTCAGACACTCCATTTTAAAATGCAATAAAGTATTTAATAAGGTGTATATATTTTTTTTTGTTCGACAGACGCCTGTAAAAGAGCCCAACAGTGAAAACGTCGACATCAGCAGCGGAGGTGGAGTCACAGGCTGGAAGAGCAAGTGCTGCAGTTGAACAACTCCTCAGTTTCACTCACACTAACGCACACACACACACACACACACACACACACACACTTATTCTCTCTCTCTCTCTCTCTCTCTCTCTCTAACTGCTAACTCTCTCGCTCTCTAACCTGTCTCATGAGTTTTCTTGCACACTGACACTCTCTGTCTGTCTCTTTATCAGAATAAAACAATAAACCACTTCACTCGTCTAATCCCGCTCCTCCTCCCACCTCACCCTCCACCATATTCTTCCACTCTCCATCTGATCATTTTTATTTCTGATAAAAAGAGAAATCCAGTCACGTTTCTTGTCATTTGTTTTAAAAGTTGTAAAAAAAAACCAAAAAAAAAACGAAAAGAAAAGAGAAAAAGTGTGAAAAGACAAGCTCATATTTTTAATATTTCCTTTGCCTGAGCTCACCTGGTTGGACACCCTCACCCTTAACCCCACCTCCCCCACCCACAGCACTCACCTTCAGTCAGAGGAAATCAAAATAAAAGAAAATCAAAAAAACAAATGTAGGATTAACATTTTGTACACTTAGTGGGGTTTCTGTTGTCTAACCGTATTTGGTCATTTACAATTTGTTACCAAGTGACAGAGGCGTGGCTAGCTCCTTTTGTATGTGGGGGTTTATTTTGTCCTGTGCCTTATATGGAAGACAGGGGCGGGGCTGTGTGGTGGGCGGAGCCACATCTACCCAATGAAATTACAGTTTAATATTCTGTCGGTTCAGGCTCCCGTCACGAGGACGCCGAAACTGAAGTAGAAGCGTTTGAATTTCTCCTCCAGCCAAGAGAACGGCATTATACAGTATGTCCTGTTTATTGATGTTTTTATTTTTATCTGTATGATTTATTTTACTTTTATTTCTTTTTTCCCTATTTGGGTTGAATTTTTTTTTTTTTTTTTTTTTTCTGCATGCAGATTTCTTTGGGTTGGAAGCGTTTCTGTAACGTTGTGTAACGTTTGCCACTGGGTAACTGTGGGCGGGAGGTACAGAAGTTCTCTTTGGAAATTCAAACAGTTTTGCAGATCCATTAAAAATAAGCTTGTTTAAGTTAACTTGTTTGTCCTCAATGATTTTGTCGTTTCATGTGTCCGCTCGTGTCAGATTTTTAAAAAAATTCATTAGATTTCTAACCAGTGAGATTTGGGAAGGTTTTTGACCTGAATAGGGGGCCACATGTTCAAGGAAAGCTGAAGTTAAGGTCAGAAATGTCCCACTTGGTAGGAAACCCAACCTAGACTGCAGTGCTTGGTTAAAGCTACAGGTTGAGATGAATTTGTGGCCCGGCAGCCATGTTGAGATCAGTTGAAGAAATACACACTTTCTCCTTTTACAGCTAAACAGTACACTACAAGATGTTTCTGAAAACATTTGAGGCGAGAAATGGGTATTACTGTACCAGAATATTGACTTATATTTGATCAGTGCAGCCTAGTTTGATCGGAGTTCGCGAGTGATTGACAGCTGCCTCTGTTGAATTAACAGCCAATAGGAATGCTCTCTCTTTGAAATGACCTGTGATTGGCTCCTGTCACTGGCTAGATTTTTTTTTTTTTTAAAGCCTGAAAACAGCCATGAGGAGGTGCAGAAGTCTAGTTTTCTCTCAGAACACTTAAAATACAATATGCTGAAAGGTTATTATAGAATTGTTGCCCAATGATGCCAAAAATATTCTGCCTACTGCAGGTTTAAGTGAGGGATAATGTACAGCGAGCCAGTCATTATTGTGAAATAAACCCCGATAGGGCGGTGTGGGGATTTATTTCACAACAATGACCCGCTTGCTGTACATTATCCTGCTTATTACACAGCTACTTAAGTAACACTATAGTAATCTTAGTAACTAATAATAATAGCAATAGTCTGTCGACAGTAAGCTATGAAGAAATAACAGACCATAGACCGCTGTGATTGACCAATCAGAATTGAGTATTCAACAAAGCCTTCAAATTCAGTATTAATTTCAGTTTATGTTGTCAGTGATGAGGTGGAATATGAGAAATTGCAAGTTATTAATGTGGTGAAAATTGAGTCCCTTTACGCCGTGAGGGTCAAACCACTAAAATACCAGTATAAAAATGGTTTCAGATTTTAATAAAACATGTCTCCTGTTATGAACAGGGAGTAGAACTGAACAGATGCAAGAAGCTGCTGGAAAAACTTGGCCTGTTTATTACCCCCAACCAGAAATCTCTTGCTGGAGGGAGTGTGGATCGGTTTCGGCGGACCATAC
>CAKALG010037678.1:0-15098 GCA_916700815.1 Helicolenus hilgendorfi | reverse complement strand
CGGTCACATGACTCGATCACAGGGTCCCAACGTAACGCCGTCGTCACGGCTTGGCGCTCCAGGATCGGTCTGGGTCTCATTCACATGAACGGAGGAAGGGAAATAACTCTGGATTCAGCTATTAGTGCGTTTTACAACTTCAAAAAACTAAACTAAACTACTTTTTAAATAAGGGGGCTATTCGAGTGTTCGTACTGGGAAGTTGATTCACCTAAAAAAAAATGATCCGCCGAGTTACAGAATGTAAGTATATGGGAGAAAGTCTTTTGGGCCCAATACATCACGTGACTGACACGGAAGTTGCAGTACCGCCGTTTGGCCACTATGAAAGTACGGATCGAAGACCGGCTCACTTCCTGGGGGCTTGAGTCTGCCATATTGTTCCGCCATTTTTCTATAGTAGCCCAGAACGGACAAACCAAACACTGACTATAGTGAGAACCTTTTGTGTTTTTACGTTACCTGAAGGCCACCGTAGTTCTCCGACACGCTTGTGAAACTGCGGTAACGTGAGCTGCAGATTGCAAACTGTATGTACTGCCAGCCGCCGTTTGACTTCCTTGCTCCTAAAGTAGTGTTCAAGTAGTCAAGATCTATATTATATTGCATTATTGACGCCCATGTGTGGATTAATCCATAGGAACATTGCAATTGGGAATTGTAAAGTGCTCTTCATAGGACATGCTCAATTGAAATTGCCAAGCAGAGGCAAATTCATTTTACCGCCACTAATTTCTTTAACGCATTAACGCAACTTGCGATTTTTAGGTTGTAGCGGGCTCAGTTTTAAAGCTAGAGTGAAGATACTGATATCATATGACACAAAGAAACCACTGTCAAACTATGTCATACTAGCTTGTTGCAAAGGAGGTTAAATTACGCTCCAAACTTACGCGACGTTTTGGTGAGGGAAAAACTGGCATGGCCATTTTCAAAGGGGTCCCTTGACCTCTGACCTTGACATATGTGAATGACAATGGGTTCTATGGGTACCCACGAGTCTCCCCTTTACAGACATGCCCACTTTATGATAATCACATGCAGTTTGGGGCAAGTCATAGTCAAGTCAGCACACTGACACACTGACAGCTGTTGTTGCCTGTTGGGCTGCAGTTTGCCATGTTATGATTTGAGCATATCTTTTATGCTAAATGCAGTACCTGTGAGGGTTTCTGGACAATATCTGTCATTGTTTTGTGTTGTTAATTGATTTCCAATAATAAATATATACATACATTTGCATAAAGCAGCATATTTGTCCACTCCCATGTTGATAAGAGTATTACATTCTTGACAAATCTCCCTTCAAGGTACATTTTCAGCAGATAAAAAATGTGATTCATTTGCGACTAATCCCGATTAACTATGGACAATCATGCGATTAATTGTGATTACATCTTTCTATCGATTGACAGCCCCAATTAAAACATTATTACATTACAGAAAAAAAGGGTACCTATACACTTTTGAAAGTCAGGATCATCGTGAGTCACAAGAATGGCTTTACAGGTTTGTTTGAACATTATGTGTAACATTTAGACATATTGCAGATTTTCCAGTGACTACGCCGTAAGGGGAAGGAAAGGAGTGCCACGCTGTTGTGGCTTCATGACAGGCCGAACAATGGAAAAGCTCAGTAATCCACAGAAACTGCAGCAGCGAGGAAATGGGAGGAATGAAACTGTCCAGTTTATTATACACCAGCTGAACCGAGAGTCAGGGCAGCTACAAGGTGACGTTTCCTCGGCTATCTCAGCTGTGCAACCACAAAAAAAAAAAAAGGGACAGATGAATCTTCATGTCCAGGCAAAAGGCCGGGTGTGTTGCTGGAACAAAATGCTTTCTTCGAAGTCTAAATGAGTCACCCCGGGGACAGCTCCCATCCCCCTCCCCATTTGTGAGGATTTCTGCGAGCCCGTGATTAGGCTCACCCCGGTAGCATGTGTGCACCAAGTACCCCCACTCCCCCCCACCATGCACACCAAATCTCTGCCTGGCCTCAGCTCCCGTTGAGATTAGCCCACTCGCTATTGTTCTGATGACACTTCATATAAGCTGCTATACTCTCATTATGATAATACCAAGACAGCATTGCACAGATTTTGAAGAATAAAATGACTGTAGTTTTCTCTGGGAATTGGTTTATATACTGTAAACAAACACATAAAGTACAGGAAAATGTACCATTGTCACCTAACTTTATTTACCTTTATATACTGTTTTACAAACTGTTACACCTCTGTGTATATATATATACTGATATATTGATTCTTCTCTATACATACTACATTCCTTTCTACACCTCTGTGTACATATATTTTTAACTCCGGATGGATATGTGAGTTGTAAATAAAACTTGGGAGTCTGTTCATATATTTGATTTGGGATGTAAATAAATCTGGGATATATTATATTATATTATCATTCTATGATATATGAGTTAATAAAGGAGAAGTGAGAAAGGGGTAGGGAATATAAGATTTACGTCGACCTAATTCTTTTTGGACACTATTAGTCTTGTTTTGTTTGTTATTATTATTTTGTATCTGTTTTTATTTGTTTTTATATGTTCCTATCTGAAATACTGTCTTTCAAAATATTTACATTTACATTATTATTTTATATTTACTTATGTTTATATTTAAGCCCTATATTTTAACTGCACCATTTTTCCCTTAGATTATCATTTTGCTTTACTTTTACTTGTGATATATATATTTTATGAGCATTGTTGAAGGAACCTGTGACCAAAGATGTTCATTGCCAAAGACTGCTTTGCTAGAATTGACAAATGACAAATGAGCAAAACTTTTATTTACATCATGCAAAGATGATAAGAAAATGAAAAGAAGAAAAAGTAATTAATTTAATGATAATTAACACAAAACCACAGATTTATAAACCAAGTCAAAGAACTGAGAGCACCAGAGAATGCAAACGGTCTTAAGTGAGGGGTCCTTTGTTTGTGCAGAGGGAGGAAACGATGAATTTTAAGTACAAGGGGATTATGTCGTGCTTTGGAACAGATGTTAACATGGAGAGGTCTTCCCTCCTGAGAGCGGCCCCTGACTGACACACTGTCCCACAGTCATTGGCCCGTTGTCAATGTGCATCCTGTCTTCTGGGTCTTTAGTTGCAGATTGCCCCCACCCCCTCCAGGACAGATTAACTCGCCCCCCCTCATCAGCCGTGACCTTGATGGACTGGTAATGTCATCTTCTTTTGTGCTTTGACAGACATTAACTCTTGCCAACTTTCATGCTTCCCCTTTCAAGCAAACTTTATGCGTTCATGAATAGCTCGACACAAACAAAGGACGGATGACAATAAAGTAACGTCAACAATAAGTGAGCACTGACCCATCCATCCCATCTCATCCTCTCACCAGGCCTCTAAGCAGGTCAGCTGTTGTGCTGGTGTCCTCCTACCACCAGTCTTCATTCTTCTGGATAGCTTGGCCATTTCAGTGTGTCTTTAGTGTTTTCCAGGTCATGGTGAATGAATTGAGTGGTTCTTCTTCACCGTGTGTTAACCCTCCCCCGCGTCTTCTTGTAAAAATTACAACCTTTATTTTTATGGAAAAACTGGGGGCAGGAATATGTTGATATGAAAAACATTCGTGATACAACCCACGATCCATGTGCAGTGGCAGTTCAAACTAAAGCAATGGATAAAATGTGTAATCACTGCATAATACTTGCTTAACTTAACCCTTTAAGATCCCAGATAGTTCAAAACCATGAGAAAATACCCTGCACAATCTATGCTGTTTGTTGTTATACTTTTTTTAATCACTTCTTTTGTGCTAATTAACTAAACTAAACTACAGCTTACCTATACTAAGCTTTACCACATGAAATTAGCAGTAATCTTCTCATTTCTAGCACACGACCGTGGATTTTGTTGGCTGAGGTGACGACTGACGTTAGTAGATTTTATAAGCTGTAACTAGCTATAGCGTTAGCTAATACTGACTCCAAAAACTAATGTCTGTCTCTCTTAGCTAATAGACCTTTATCACAGCAGACAGTTTGACATGTCATAGTAGGAAAATTACAGGTGTATTCAATAACATCAATGATTGCTGCATTCCACTTAGGGGAGGCCCTGGTATTGTGCACGCTCACTGGGACACTAGGTTAATGTTATCAGTTTCACCTGTGCTTTTCCTACTATGATAAAAGATCTGCAGTGAGAAAGGTCTATAACATGCCCCTTTCCTTTGGAGGTAGGCTAATGTGGGTTACTTCTATATGTAGTAAGCCAGCTAGCGGTTAGCTGGACATGCTAACATTTGCAGCTCAAGTTAAAGCAGATAAACACAAAAAAACATTAAAAAAACAAAACCTTCTGACCTTTTTAAATGCCGTGTATTGGGTCTCACACTCACCCCTTCCTGAGGAAATTCAAAGCTTAACAGGCCTGCTGTGCCTAGTTACAGTTGCTAAGCTATGATTGGACAATCATGGTTAGGGGGAGGAGTTTAATAAATGGTCAATTGAGATGTCTATTTACTGTAAGTACACTATCAACTATCTGCATAGATTTGTCTCCCTTAAAGTGAAATATAAAACATTTTAAATGCATTTTTTATGCACAAAAGCTATATCTAAAATTATTAATTATTAAGAAAAAGTGTTAATATGCAGTGCAACTTCTTGTCGGACTGGTCGATGGATTATCTTTGTGTGATTTTCAACAAACCCTCACCGACTTATATTCAAACACAAGAAAACAGAGTTTCCTATACACTTTAGATACACCACCTATAGGCAGAAGTTTCACCAAATCACCCCTTGCAGTGTCCACAGCTGTTATTGTGCTTAGATTTTAATATGTTGAATCATTACAATCAGCGTCAACCTGTATTTACCTAACAGCTAACATTGTCATTGAAAGTATCACAAAAATATCAGAAAAATCACACTGATAATAATTTCAATAACATAAGATTTATCACAGTCACTGACGTTTATAATCAGAAAACCCTCTGAAACTAAACTACATGGAAAAATGTAATTACCTGTGAAAACATCACCATCAGGACACATGCCAAGACTTCTTGGAAGGAAGCCACCTGAAAACATCTGGTCCTGAAAACTGCAGGGAGATCCTCGGAGTATAGATGAGCTCTGTGCTACATACGGAGATATCACAACTCAAAAAATGAGCTCTAGAGAACACCGTTAAAGGGTTTAATGCCTTGTCTGGAGGACTTTCTTGGGGGCTTATCCTGTAAACACTGAACTTTGTTCCAATATTCAACTCAATCTGTGGCACATTGTATGTGAAATAAAGAAAATCGGCTCAACAAAAATGATCTTGTAACACAAACTCAAGCGGTGTCTATAATTGAAGTCCAACATTCCACGTGTCATGAGGACGCATTTTAGCTTTTTCGTGTGTCATTTGTACACCACACAACAAAACTACGTTAACGTCCGCAGTTAGGTTTAGGCAACAAAACCACTTAGTTAGGTTAAGGAAAAACATCATTGTTGGGATTAAAATAAATATGTAAACTATATAAAATATGTACGGAAACAACGTAACATAACTACGGAAATAACTACGGAAAACATAAAAACATGTGACAAACTTCACTAATGTAGCTTACAAAACATCAATATCGAACACCGGTCTCCTGGTTAAAAGCTATGTGTTTGTTGGACCCATCCACCTCCCCTCCCGCCCACCATAATCAGTATTTCTCACTTTTTATGCTATGTCGTTAGCTCTGAGCGTGGCATATTTACACAGATGCGTTTACATTGGACTCATTATTGTGTACAAATAACACGGCAAAAGCAAGAAAGGAGTTCGTACTGCACGGTAATTGACCCGCGCGTTATTGTGACCTGCGCATTACCTTTTCGTGCGAACACGCTGCTAAATTAAACATTTAAATGTAATCACATCTTACAGTTGCTCTATTCTACTCTGACATACGTTACTTGACTTGTGCCAGCCTTGGATATTTCTTCCCCTTCGTCTATATGTTGTAATCCGTGTTTGGTCGATTGAAAATATCCTGGATAACAAGATATGTCTGTGGTGTTTTCAGGACTGGTCATGAGAGTTTTCCCCGGCGTGACTTTGCCTTCGAAAGCTGCTGAGAGGACCTTGAGTCGGTGTCCTGAAGTGTCCTGACTCCTCACGTTGTCATGGTGTAATTGGGTTATCGTGCAAGGAGAACTAAAGGGCAGACAGCACAGGGTTTGTAGGACCACTGTACTGAGATGTGTAGTTGAAATCAAGTCTCATGACTTTGACGTTTTCCTTTTGGCTGCTATTCTAATACCTGTCCTTATAGTGTTTAAGGGACGTTACCTATTCTAATACCTGTCCTTATAATGTTTAGGGGGCGTTACCAATGCTGAAATCAGTCCTTAGGCTTTATAGTGTTTGGGGGCGTTGCCTATGCCAACACCTGCCCTTATAGTGGTTAGGGGGCGTCTATGCTTATAATAATCGGCCACACGCCTCCACTTTAAGTAGGATTCATCATTCAGCACACCTAGGTAAGAGCAGATTTGGATTGTTAACAATGTTTTGTGCATCTGGAGTTGACCTCTCTTATTTGTTCTCTTAACAGAAAGTTATGTTGCTGCATGAGGCCCATTGTTTCAAGTTAATGTATTTCCTAATGTTTATTAACTAATGGTAGTCTTTTCAGATATTCTTTGAGTAGTATTTCACATTTATTAGACTTTTTCTTATGTAACATCATGTGACACTATACCTCTGTGCTCCACATAAATGTCCTTACCTCTATTTCACTCACCAGGGTATTGAGGCCATTTGTCAGTAGTGAGTGATGTTGGAGTGTTAGAGTGCCGCCGTGTGGAGTAGATGTGCGGTGCAATCTTTAACTTCAGAGAGGAGAGCTTCAGACAGATTATTTTCCAGACGTTTCTCTCTCATCCCTTCTTCTTTCTTGTGTAATACTGTTTTACCCTTTCAAACCTGTCTTATTCACGTGAACAATATGAACACAGTATGAGAGGAAGAAAACACTTTGATTGAATTGCTCAAAACTTTTGGTGACGGGTCGTGAGGAGATATTGCTTCATATTAATGGGTTACAAGAAAAAAAGGTTAGGTACCACTGTCATATATTTAAACATTCAAAAATCTAAGCCAACAGTTTTAGTTCCATATCCTAAATGCAGACAAACAACCATATTTACTGAAAATCATCAGCAATTGTGAAAATCAGCTGTTATTTCATATTTTAATGAAATAAACAAAAAAATTCAACGTTAAGTAGACACTACAGTTAATAGTGGTTGGCTTCTCATTTGTATTTGCTGCCCTCTGGTGAATATGTTTAGCTACAGCAATAACTAGATAGCTGAAAAAGCCACCTTAGAAAACTCACAGGGGCTGAATTATTGAACCCCAAACTATGAGTGTAGCCCCACACAGCCTGCAACCTGACTGACATGGCTTTCAGCTGCATGATAGTCAACCCTCTGTAAGCTCCATGGTCATGCCGTCTGTCTGACCCTGAACACCAAACATTCAGACATCGAAGAGAAAATCGGCCCTGAGGGAATGAATGAGATATAACCAGAAAGAAAACAACATTTTTTTTTCCTACTTATTATCATGGCTTATTATGCTTTATGTTCCTATACTCAGGCCCTGAAGTCATGTTTGACTATGAGATGAACTCTTCACTGCTCTGACATTTATGCGTAGCAGGGCTGGAAACATGTGACTAACCCATAAACAATTGCACTGTGTCAAAAAGCAACTCATATCTATTCTACAATTTTTTGCGGTCATTCGAAAGACAAAGAACAAGAAAGAAAATAAAACGGCAAACAACTGTCGCGTTGATGTAATGAATTGTGATCAAAGATGACCTTAAAGTCGGGGTAAAGCAAATAAATGAATAAGTGTTCGGAGTTTTTCACACCACAGTAAAATGTGTTATTGACCACACAGCCAAATGTGAATAAGTATATAAAGTAGGCGTGCCACGATATTAGATTTTCACTACACACTTATCGTGGCCAAATAATTCATAAAAATGATATTCATCACCTTTAACTTTGTTTATAGTGTGTTTTGTTTCTTTTTTGGCAAATTAATTACACTCAAAATACAAGTGTGAGGTGGAGAGAGAGTCTGTAACCATAACTGTACAAAAGTGTGCAGAGGCGCTGGATTATGTGTATTATGTGTATTATTAACATGATGTCAATATTTAATTTGTTTAATATCATAACATATTGTCAATACCAGTATATAGCAACAGCCCTAATATAAAGTATATAAAAATAAGTTTCAAAATCATGAAAAAATAAGCAGTATTCTTTTCTCTGTCGTCCGCTGACGACTCTGAAACCATGTGACAACCGTGAGGGTTGATTAGGCCACATACGACACGTTGCCATTTTACACTGCTGCATGCTAATGTTGTAGAATATTAATGCTCTATGGGCAGCTAACTTCTGGTTTAGCTCTACGCTAACTTGCATCGGGATGAAATAATTAAATCGTACGGCTCTTTCCAGATGTTATCGGACCGAATCAATTAAATTCGAATAGTGAAAGGACTCATTTTGCAGGGGTTGTGACGCTCAAAAAATGTGTCCACCATTCTAGGCGCAGCCTATGACGTAAGCACAAGTTAACTAACTTGTTTGTGATTGGCCAGTGAGCCCAGTCCTGGAGCACGCACGCAGCACGTTCTCATGTAAACCCCGATTGACAGGCACACAGGGAAAAAAACGTTCTGGATTTTTTTGACGGTATATGCCAGATGACCAGTACACCACTGCTGCCGATCTGTATGCTGTGGTAACTTCTTGTAACTCGCGATTGAGTGGAGAACCACTGATGCTATGTGCTCTAGTAAGTGTTAGGGGAGGGGTTACGCTAAGGATGGCTCCTGTGCGTCATTGAGCCATGACTTCAGGCTGTTTAAAGGTCAAACTCCACAATTCAGTACTATACAGTTCGCAGTTTTTTCGCATGTTTTCAGCACTTATTTTCTAACATGAACAATGTGTTTAAAAGCAAATCTCTGATTTTACTTTATCTAGACTTTAAGTGAAGAGGAGATGGCTTAATTGGTGGGCAGGTGTGCTGATTATGTGCAGGTGAGCAGTGAGACAGAGAGAGAGGACAAGAGGGGAAACAAGCAAACAGACAGACAAAACCAAAATACACCTAGAAGCACACCTCACTCATACCAACAGGCAGAAAATAATAAGAACATTCTCACACCAGGCAGGCAGGTGTCACGGAGGAGGGAACGTGACAGATTTTTGCTTTACCTAGACTTTAAACTACACTGTCAACTCAGCTCGATTGATATAGCTTTTAAACACCACAATTTCACCCAAAGGGCTTAATAATGTGTATTTATATAGGGCCTTTCAAGAGCAGACGTCACAAAATGCTTCACAGCAAACAGCAAGTAAAAGGCAAAACAACAGACATGAAATGCAAACTAAAAAATCAAGCTAAAAGCACAAGACACACTAAAAAACGAAACAAAATCAAGTCCAAACTAATGGGTCTGGAGCTGCTTTTTAAAAGTGTCCACAGATCTTAAGTCCAATGGAAGACAGCTCCAAAGTTTATAGGCTACAACCTCAAAAGCACAGTCTCCTTTTGTCTCGAGCCTGGAGCGAAGAACAACCAACAGACCGTGATCGTAGGACGTCAGAGACCTGCTGCTGATGTATTTCTGCTGCAGTAGCTCTTGAATGGAGGCAGGCGCCTGATCATGCAGACGTCTCTAAACGTGATCACAAGAGTCTTTAACTGGATTCCACATTTGATGGGAAGCCAGTGTAAAGAAATGAGAATGGGATGAACATGAGTCCTTTTGGAGGTCAAAAGCTTGGCAGAAGCATTGAAGGTGATTTAGGGAAGTTAAGGCAAGTGAGAAGAGAATTGCAGTAGTCAAGACGGAAGGAAATAAACACATTAATACTCATTTCAGCCGGGGACACCATGGGCCTGAGTTTACAATGTTCCTCAGCTGGTAGAAACAGGAGTGAACCAAACAGTTAACATGCTAGTCAAGACTCAAAGGTCCACAGAAATGCCTAAATTGCAGAGGTTAGGTTTAACAGAAGAGGACAGAGAGACTTTCTATCATCTTCGAGACGCCAGCTGGGGCAGAAATAAGAACCTCTGTGAGCCTCCCTGCAGATCTGGGAGTCATGGACTGACCCAGGCAACTTTGCCTCAATGCTTGTCACTGGACACTGATGGTCACAAGTCATCTGCTAAAGCATTTGGGAGTTACAATATTTCCACAAGACAACAGCAAGTCAATGTAGTATCAATGTGCATTTAAAAGGACTCCATGGTGGAGAGAAAGAGAGTCAAACCATGACACCTGTGGGCTGTGTGAATACTTCAATATGTGCTGTCCGTTGACCTTTAATTACCCAGACTACTGCACTTCCTGCAAACCCTTTGTGTTCATACAGGCAATATATGCAAATTTGAAGCATTAAATAACCTCCTTTGCAACAAGCTAGTATGACATGGTTGGGACCAATGGATATATATATATATATATAGCCTAGAGGCCTACTATATGGAAATAAGTTGAATAAAAACAAAGTAGAATAGAAATTCAAACTTAAGGCAAGATATTGATATTAATGTGTAAATTACCATTGCAAGATTTACCTGAGTGTTGAGGCTGTGGAATGATTTGCGATTGACATAATCTGCTTCATTTTCACCCAGACATGCAGAGATGGGAATGCGGGTGAAATATATTGCACCTAGCACTCTGGGCAACCCTAGTCAAAGAGTAGGCTGCATTTACTATAGGCCTGTAAAAGTATACATAATAGGGTTTACATTATTTATAGGCCAAGTAGTCGCATAGGTTAATGCCTACTTGCCGTGTTATAAAAGCCCTCTTTTATGGTCTTCGTGGCCAGGGAACAAAATGAAGCCATCTAGTAGCTCTGTGAGAGCATGTGCCACCTTGTGTATAGCACTGCAGACTGTAATTTTGCTCAGGTTCTCTGTATCACCCACAGCATACAGAAAAGTACTCGTAGCAAAGTAGCACAGTGCAATGCATACAGTCTGCGGCACTGTAAGTGCACGGCTCCGACGTGTCGCACTGGCAACATACGACTCAAGAAGCTGACACAGATATATCAGTCCCTCAGACGAGAACCTATACCGCTCGTACAGGTAATCATCGGGGAAAGCTAGAAGGTTTTGCCGGACCCTGAAGACTCTTGCCCTCCGAAGAGACCCTCTAACAATCTGCGCACGTAACTCTCCAGGATCTTCAGGAAATGGTGAGGCCATTTTCCAAGGGAACTGATTGGTCAGTAGGCGGTGCTTTTATACGCTTTGATCTCTTATGTGGAACATAACCCGCTCCGGAACAGGTTAGGTGTTCAGCATCTGTAACCACAGCGATCTACCCCGGTAAGAAGCAAACCGCCATTTAGGACGGAAAACCCCCTGAAGTTACCTTGCTAACCATAAATCCTGCTTCGTAGTACAGGCCTCTGGTTGAAAGTCCTGTGTTTGTTTGGCCCATCCACCTCCTCTCCCACCCACCATATGCAGTCTTTCTCACTTTTTAGTCTACGTCACGAGAATATTCAGTAATATATTCACCGGGATGCGTTCACATTGCATCATCTGCTGGGCGCAGATGTTGCCTTTACTTTCACTTCTTGGCAATATACATTTGAGTTATTATTGCAACATATAGTCAGCTAGTTAGATAATATTACATTTCTTGGGGACACCCTTTTATTCCGAAACCCCAATAATCTAAAAAATGTCCCATTGGACCAAGAGCCCATTTGTCGGACAGCCCGTTGTCTCGAAAACAAACGTCCATTGTTCCGAAAATACACACTCTTTGTGCAACAAACAGAGGCATCTCACCCCAGCTTACCCTTCGTGCCACCACAGTTTGTGGTTGTTTCACGGATTTCTGTGAGATCATGTTGGTTATCCGGGTGTCACAGTGACAAGAGATGTTGTCTTTTTGTATAATGTAATACAACAGAAATATATGGATGGAGAAAATAAACAGGACAGATAGAGTTTTAAATCTAAACTTTCCTGTTTGCTGCTGCCTTTTATTAAACCAGATAATGATCTTATACTGCACTAGAGCTTTTACTCTTGTGTGTTATATTCTATTTTAGCTTCTATCCTGGCTTTTATTTTTAGCTTGTTTTTATTTTCTAATCTTTAATGTTTTTATGTTTTTATAACTGTTTTAATTATGTCTTAATGTTCTTTTGCACTTCGTCGCAATGTTCTTGAATGTTTATGTAGAGCACTTTGAATTGACCTGTTGCTGAAATGTGCTCTACAAATAAAGCTGCCTTGCCTTGCCTTGCCTTAGGAGACCCCACAGCAGATTGGGGCTGAGGATAGAGACAGTGAGGTTGAATAAACATAAGCATGCATTCGCTGTTTTTAGCTTCACGGGGGGGTCGCATCAAAGCAGAGCTGGGGGTACTGTTTAGACCACACATTGATGGGATAGATAATTTGGAAAAGGAAGCACTATCTGTACTATTCTGCATTAGGTCCTGTGAATAACTCATTATCCTGGGGAGAGAGCACACAATGTTGCTTTGAATTGTGCCTTTTGTGTGCAGACAACTGTCCTTGTAATGAGTTGCATCCTTGCACATCAACCTGCAAAATTAATTTGTATGCTTCAACCAGTTATGGAGCAGAGAGACACGGGGAGTCTCTTCCAGTCAGTTCTGCATGAAGCAAAACACAACTGATAAGCCATATTTTATAACTCCACAGTCTGTGCAACGCATTATGGTTATTTGATGTGTTAAATGGTGATTTTTCACACTGTATGGGTATGTGAGAGATCGTTGCTGATAATAATAAATGAGGAAGTATCATGAAACATACATTTTCATCACTAAAAAAAACTACTAAATCAAATGAAGTTACTGGACCTACAGAAAAACAGTTTGAAAAGTTGAAAGACTATGTTGATACACTGCCAAAAATAGGTTTAGGACTACTGCTGCATTGTGAAATTCTTTGTGAAGGTATTCAACACTCACGCAACTCACGCAAGTGGGAGGAAGGTGACGAAACAGTCTGGAAAAGAAAGCACCAATTTTAGAGCCAAGTTTCAGAATGGAAATGGCTGAATCACAACCCACGCTTCCTGTTTTCTGTGGCTGCAATAGTTGAGCTACATTTACTATCTTGGAAAATTCCAAAACCCTTATAGTCATATTATCAATATGTTCCACGTGCATTTGTTCACTAGTATATTTGCGGTGAATTCAGGGATATTTGCTCTGCTGTACATTGAAAAAAAATCCACACAATTTCCTCACAAGATTAACTAAAATTTCCATGGTGACAAAATAGCACAGTGAAACAAAATGTTTACAAGAAATAAAAAGGTAACACAACCTGGAATTATTTTCCAAATTACCCCAATATTTACCTGAAAATGTGTTGAAAATTGCTTTATTATAAACATTATTTAATAATTACGGTATATTCCGCTATTTCGCAATAGCTGATAATTTATTTAATACATTTCCAGGAAAAGACTACACATTTAATTGATATGCTTTATTTCCATGTCTGCTGATAAATAAATAATAATAAGCAAATAACTTATTCAAAATTTCTTAAAAAAAACTCATTAAAATCATTACATTAGCTTCCAGGTTACATTTGTGTAGACAATATGCCTGATCAGAAGCCGCTTCTCAAGCCTAAGGCCCTGTTTTAACCATTATAAACTATTTTAGCATATAATATATATGCTATTTTAGCATGTAATGATTAAATAATATTTATAATAAAGTAATTTTTGATACATTTTGAGGTAAATATTGGGGTAATTTGGCAGTAATTCCAAAGAAATTTCAAATAGGTTACTAGCTAATTATCACCTAATTACCATGAAATTTGCGGACCTAAAGCTAAGACGGAAAAGTCACTGACCTTGTGGAGTAAATATCACGGTCTGTTTCGCGGTTCAGAGGTGGTATTACCACTGTGAAACAAACCTGTGTGTAAAAGCTCAACAGACACAGAAGCACATTCATTGATTATACTCATTGTGCTTTTCATTTTCAGTACATTTACTCCAGAAAGAGTTCCACACACTGATGCTTATTTCAGCATAATAACATTCTGTGATCACAGATTATTTTACGAGTAGTTTGTAAATGATTCTAAGGTTGAAAATGTGATGTTGAAGTAGAGATTTTGCTCTTTTTATGAATTTTGTTTCAAATGATTTAAAGTACAATAATTCAAATGGGCTTTCATGGAAGACTGTTTACGGAAATGGACAAAACGATGGCAAAACATGCTGCGAGTTGGTTAAAGCACCCACAGACTGTATATAAGAAGCAGGCAAAGTCACCCATTGGTTTGTGGACTGCCGTTTTGAAGCTTCAAGTTTGGCATTTTGGCTGTCGCTATCTTGGTTTTTTGGAACCAAAAGTTACACAAAAAGGTGGAACTAGATGTTTTCACTCAACCAAAAAGGTTATAATCAACTTTCTTGGACTGAAAACACACTAAAGGGTTAAGGTTGTAAAACAAAAACATGGACAACTCCCATGACCGGACAACGCCGTGGTAGCGACCTGTCAATCAAAAGGTAGCCATGCCTTAAAGGGACTATTTGTAACTTTCAGAAATGCTTCTTAACAGCGACACCTGTGGCCGTGAAATCAACGAAAGTCAGCGTCGAGCTCACGCTTGCTCGCTCTAAATAGACATGAACGAGCATCGCTCAAAACAGTGAGGCGACACACGTCAGCTAAAAGCACAATATCACTCTATATTTCAGCTGCTTGGCAGTAATGTTAGTCAGACAAAGGTCTCTCCATGAACATGATTTAGATCTGATCTTAGTGTTGGCTATTCCTACCTCAGCACAGGCTGATGCAGCGAGGCTCTTGCAGCATGTCTCCTCTGCTCTCTCCACCCGCACCCGGAGAGAGCAGAGGAGACACCGCACCCGGTCGGTAACGAGAGGGTAAAGTAACTCTCTGAAGAGTTCCGTCACTTCACAAGACACGGGAAACCTCTGTTGGTCTGGAGGAACTGCAGCATTTATTTCT
>CAKALG010037676.1:0-14310 GCA_916700815.1 Helicolenus hilgendorfi | reverse complement strand
TCTGCTCCTCTGCTCCTCTGCCTGCCTGCTTAGCTCGCCCCACCTCTCACATGCATGCGCCCACACTAAACACTGCAGAAGAGTTAGTTTAGCTCTGAGAATATCTAGTGAATGTACAGTGGACGTTTGTGCAGAAATAAATGCTGCAGCTCCTCCAGACCAACAGAGGTTTCCTGTGTCTTGTGAAGTGACGGAGCTCCACAACGAGTTATGTTATCGGCCACGGTCGGGAGGCCGAAGCAGGAAAAGCCAACACTAGGATCAGCATTGATTCATGGAGAGACCTTCGTCTGGTCAGCTAACATTACTGCCAAGCAGGTGAAATATAGAGTGATATTGTGGTTTTAGCTGACGTGTGTCGCCTCACTGTTTTGAGCGATGCTCGCTCACATTCAGGTAGCACATGCACACGGGTGAGCGCGAGCAACAGGACGCTGACTTTTGTTGACTTAACAGCCACAGATGTCGCTGTTACAACCAATTTCTGATTCTTACAAACAGTCCCTTTAATTTCCTTGAACCTTCAGTTTGACTTGACAGTAACCATAGACCACCTGTGTGGGTGTGACGCAGCTTATCAGGTGTTGAATCTCTGTCGTGTGTGTGTGTGTGTGCCAAACCAAAACGTGTGTGTTTATCACGGTAATGACGGTATTGCAAAATCCACGTCGTGGCCGAACGTGACACCGGTGACGGTGATGAAACCGGTATACCGCCCACCCCTACGTCACAGTTGCCCAGAACCCAAAGTGACACCTTCACTATATTTGTTTTGTCCAAACCTCAACATTATTACTAATACATTAACATTATTAACATTATCCAAAGGAAAAGCAGCAAATCTTCTCACTTGTGAAAATGTAACCCTGAAAAATGGCTTCAGCCATCAAAAATAGTTGGTAATTAATTTTCTATCAATTGACTAATTGATTAATGGACTAATGGTTTCAGCTGTACTTGTATGAACTGTTGGGGAGTTTAATTTATAACTAAAGCTGTCAGATTAATGTAGTATAACGTATAAAGTAGCATGAAAAAAAATACTCAAGTAAAGTACAAGTACCTCAGATGTGTATTTGAGTTCAACCATGGAAACGTTCCTCCGTCCTGCTTCTGTTCGGACAGCAGATGGAAGTGTTGAGCTTCACACTGAACACTGAACCCCTGGACGGGTTTGTCCACTGACAATTCCAATAATATTTATTCAAACAAGACAACCACGTCCTCTAAACTGTTGACAAAAAGGGAGAAAAGCAGCATTACTTTGTGAGATTCTATCATTAACAGAAAGTAAGAAGAAAAGTAAAGTATAGAAGATGTGTTTGTTCTGCAGTGAAGTTTAGTTTTATATTGCTGACAGTTTTACATATAAAATACTACTGCAGTAATATTAAAACAGGCAGTTTATATCATCCACATGTTGGGGAATCGGATCTCAGAACAGCTCAAACTGCAGACAGCCCACCAACAGATTGTTGATCGATCAGGTGATTAATGAGGTGTCAAAGTGCACGTCAAATAACAACGTGAAGAAAATCTATATCAGCTCCACGTCTTCTGTCTCATAGCTCAGCCCTAATCTGATCAAACATAACATTAACATTATGTTTGTCGGAATCTGAAGCAGTGACTGTCGTCATCATGGTTACAACAATAACCAGTTTCTAAGTCATCAGAATCTGTAAGTGCTGGATCTTTTTTGATCAACTTTAGCTTCCACTTCCCGTTGAAGCTGCTTGTCATATTGATGTTATATACAGTATATCAATTTAACATCACGCCTGTTCAAATCTTGGAGGAGCTCCAGTATTCTCTATGCAGGAAATGAATGGGACTGTGAGATGAGATGTTTCCACTTTATGTTTAATGACAATTAAAGAGTCATATTATAAACTCACTGCTCTTCTCTAGGGGTGGGAAAAAAAAGGATCGTGATTTTTTTTTCAACGATTTTGAAATAGATTTTGTTATGCCAGAATCGATATATTTGCTCCATTTAAGTCTATGCGGCGACGGCGGCCAACTGTTGCGTCGACTCATGACCCCTCTGTCTTAGCCGGCAAGTTGCACTTGAACACACCATACATACATGAAACAAAGCAGAGTCTGCCGACCATTTTCACACCACTCTCACTTACCACTTAGCTTTCCTCACTTCCGTTTCTCTCTTTGTGCACTGATTGGCTTAAGCTGAACAGCCAATAAGAGTGACACGGGCAGACTAGAGCCCCCGGTGCAGGACATATCGCAAAAACTGTCTGATGGCCGACCGCCAGCTTGGTGTGTCAGGGCCTTTAATGTCCCTTCAGTCATCGACTTGACACAAAGAAACATTGATTTCCCAGAAGCTCCTTAATGAAACAATCAATAGTCCTCATTAATGATGTGTACAGTGAGCTTCAGCTGGTGTGTGCAAAGTGAGGGAGAAGCGCATACACAACGCTGCCACCAAGAGAGGTTCAATCTGTAACATATGCACAGCATACCTCAGGGATAACCCAGTATTCATCAACCTTGCAGCTCAAATCAATCATGTTGATTGACAGACTGACCAGCGGTCTACCAGTCAATACAGCAGCCCGCTGTGGGCTTTGCTCTTCTGTATATAGAGGTGAAAATGAAGTCTTTTTTATTATTCAGAAAAATTGCGTCAGTGATTTAAGGTGGTACAGAGGGATTTGCTAACAGCCACGGGACCTTATATCGGTCAGAAGGCACCTTGAATCCCGTTAAAGCCTTGTGTGTCTGCTGTGGGTACGGTGACCAGACGTCCAGGTTTGTCTGGGACTGTCCCGGTTCAAGCTGACGTGTCCCAAGCCCCGACAAATATCTGTAAAACACTCATATGTCCCGGTTTTCAATAGTCACTAACAAATTGTCCCGGTTTTCACCACAATAAAAATAATTATAATACTCTAGTCTCTAACTAGAGTGATGATGCGCGCAGTCAAGCCACAATTACGCACGGAAACAACAGATCCGCTGTTTACATTTTGGAGCTAATCATACGCTCAAAAATTGCAGGTCAACCCCTTCAGAAACTCAATAAATCAGCCTACAATAATAACATACTAAGGCTGGCAAACAACATCGCCTCTGACCCATAACTACAGTATGTCCTGAACAGTGAATACAGATACAGATACAGGGTTCCACAATTTAATAAGGTTAGACTGAAGCACTCTTGTGTACCAGTAAATCCTAAACTTTAATATGGAGCCTAGGGTCTTGGATATATTGTCTGCGGTGATTGTAATGGTATTTTAAATGTATGTTTGCTTGTTTCCTCTCTTCATTTTGTTGTCTGTTGCAATGGAACATTTCAGACTTGTTCTGACAATGAAATAAAATCAATTTCAAAATGTCCACCTATACGCTGTCATGACTTTATGGTGATGAGTTTTCGACCTCTCTGCCGCTGTGTTTGCCTCCATTATTCTCTCTCTTTTTATCTTTGTTTTTAAAATGTGTTAAAATGTCATTTGTTCTTCTCTGTCATTATGTCACCTCCTCTTCAAAGTGCAAATCAAGCCACGCTGCATTACAATTTGCATCTCTCTCGATTTTCTACTTAACACACTGCAATGGAGAATCTCGCTCTAACATCAAAGTGGATTCTGTCAGTCAAATCACTGAAGATAATGACCTGAATCATCCTCAGAAAGCGGTGAGCCATCAGTCAGACTGTGATACATGGCAATTTCAAATCTCCCATAATAAATCACATCCCTTAAATCAGAAAAACACATACTTCTATTACCTATTTCTGATTCAGTGAGATCTGAAAGCACTGCACAGGAGGTTGATTGCAGTGAAGATTGAGTGGACCTCCTGGGAAGGCTCAATCGCTGCGATTATTTTCATATTGACATGAATAATGTGTGTGTGTGTGTGTGTGTGTGTGTGTGTGTGTGGCAGTCTTATGTATTAGCAGGACATTTTTTTTGTTATCACTGCTATTCAACAATGTTGGACAATGAAAACATCAGTGAAAAGTATATTTAGTCTAAAACAGAAACTCAAAGTATGTATCTGTAACACACTGTAAGTACAGTTTGTGTATTTGTTTCCCATAAATACACTGAAAACATGAAAACTATTGTAACGTGGGAAAGAACAATAGCTAATTGAGAACCAACTTCTAACTTACATTTATAACGGTCACTTTATGCTCCTCTGGTAAGCAGAATAAGTGAATAGTTATAGAGACATTAAAATTCTGACAAAAGAATAGAAATAATTTAGTTATACTTTTGTACGGCACTTTGTAGATGGACTTTTACTGGCGTCTGGTAGTGGCTTTCAGTCCAAAATGGCGGAAGCGTAGTTCTGCTGCTGGGTGCTGATGTTACAATGGAACGATCAACTGACTTTTACTTCTTAGAAATATACATTCTGTGGCGTATCTTATTACACATTCCCCCTAAGAAAAGCCACAACGTTTTTCCACCCCTCTCTTCTCACGTTAAACATGATATCAGGAGATTCAGATGGCCTGAACACTTTTAGTAGAAGTTAAAAACAGATACAAAAAAAATCAGAGATAGAGTTATTATGTTCACAGAAGTTCAGCATGATTACATGCAGCTGACAGGATCTCCTCATTCATCTTTAATGCTGACCTTAGCCTTGATGTAAGGGGAAAGATAATTGCACTGAAACATGTTCCTACTTTTAGTTCCTCTAACCTTCACAACTCGCTTTATTCCGGCCTGAACAAAAATTCCTTCATGTAAAACATGAAGGAATTTTTTAACTGGTTCTATTCAGAACCGATCATACTTGGACTCAGTGGTAGAATAAGTGCATCTACACAAGTATTTAAAGGTACAGTGTGTAAGATTTGGCAGCAACTGGTGGTGTGTTGCAGATTGCAACCAACTGAGTCCCCCTCCACTCACTCCTCCCTTTCCAAGACTGCAGTACCGTGAGCTGCCAAATGCAAAACTTTGGTAACGCCTTTTGTCTCGCTCAGAGGTCATCCTTACCATAATAACTTTTTACCACGGTTTTGCACTCTGACTCATCTTACCGCAATTTCACAAGTATGGCGGAGAACTACAGTGGCATTTAGGTGGAAAGTATGTTTTAGTCAAACTGTGAATAATCTGAGATCATCTGTTATTCAGTTTAAGAAAATGTATGGAATGAATCATGTGAACTTAATCAGTGATGTTTTACGTTGAATATTGTGTCATTGGTGCGCACAGGTGTCTTCAAAGGTTGTTGGAAGCAGACTTTGAGAAGGAGGCAGGTAATATAAAATGTTTCTAACTCCTGTTCATCATGACAATAATGTGTATTGCTCTATATTTATACTTTGTGTTGGACGTGTGCAGTGATGCGGGTGTGAGACTCACTCTTTAACTCATGAAACATTAGTCGTACTGAGTCCCAGACATTTAATTGTCAATCAGCCGCTTCAGATGGAGTTGGTTACCTGCTGTGTTTGTTCACAAGGTTAGAAGCCTAAATGACTCCGTATTGATCGCAGCCTGGCAGCAATTCTCATCCACATTATCAGTCTGTGAGCGACAGGCTGCTGCTGAATCCTCTGAAAGGGTCACAGATAACTGATCCCGAATCCACTTTAAGATAAATGCCAACATGTTGTGATTGATTCTGTTTTCAATTTCACACAGTGGGTTGATATTGAGGATACGCCTCTTGATTGGTTCCACTAATACCATTGTGATATCGTAAGGGTCTGTCATAGAGTGCTCCAGGGATGACGCATTTTTGTAGGCCAACCGGGAAGTTAGCATCGCCCTGGTTCCCTCGACAAAAAGCCATACGATACGTTTTGTTCAGCAAGATAATCTCCACAAATGAACACCACTTTTATGATTTTTGAAGCGTGAATGCAATCGCTAGAAGTGAAAAGCTAACATTAGGTGATTAACGAACTATATTATGCTCACATGAACGCAAGTATACACAACGAGGCTGTAAAGGCGGACGAGTCAGTAAAATTACGTTTAGTAGTCTCATTTAGCCACTTGTTAGCAACTGCCTTTTTTGAGACACATATAGTTTTCAAAAAGTAAGGAAAAGGTTCTATTTCTCTGTAGGGTCCTTTATGTTGTCAGACCCTTCTAATAACAGTCTGAGCCTGTCGATGGCAAATTCAAGCACTTTTAGTGGCGCAGTATTTTCCTGATATTTAAAGGGCGCAGGACTGCAAGCGCACATGGCTTTTAAAGGGAATCGGAGATGACACTCTGATTGGTTTAATTCCTATTACGCACTAAATACAATCCCTTTGCTCCTTCTACCTTACATTGCACCCAGATTATACGCCGCCTAAGTAGCAGAAATGTAGTTGGACACGCCCTAAATGCATTTGCGCCATGCACTTTAGACCGTGCGCTATAGATGGTTTAAATAGGGCCCTAAGAGTCTATAGTCATGCTGCAGATCTTCACAATTTAAAAAAAAAAAGTGTATTTCTTCCCACAGCCTGGTTATATTGATTACTGAATCAACAAAAATGGAATCTGCATTTTCACACAAATACACACACACACACGCACACACGCACACACACAGACACTTACTACCAGAGGAAAAAGGTAAACTTAAATACTGTATAACGGAGAGTCAAATCATCCAGGGACAGCAATGTGTGTGTACCTCAAGAGTTCTTGTATGTGCTTCAGTAAAAGTGTGTGTCTTTGCTTGTGTGTGTGTGTGTGTGTGTGTGTGTGTGTGTGTGTGTGTGTGTGTGTGTGTGGCAGAGAAAGGTCTGACGGTGCAGATAAGTTTGGGTCTCTGTCTCGTTCTGCAGACGTTGTATCTGTTTCTTGGATCACCTCTGAGGCAGCTCATTGATCCACTGCAGGAAAAGACCAGCAGAGTCAATCCTTTTATTTCTGTTTCTTTACCTCGCTGTCCCGTAACTGACAGGACTTTATCCCATTACAGGCTCCTTCAGCCGAAATACAAATCCTTTAGTTCATCGGGTTCATTATTTGGAGTTTGGACTATAATGTCTGCGCACAGTTGCACATGTCACCTTAGTAGTTTAACCATGATTAATACAAGGCTTAATGAGTCCAAACACAAGACGTTCAACCAGGAGATCCGTGCTCGTGCCCCGTGTGAAACTAAAAACTTGTCGGTATCGTCAGTGCTGTGAGGCACGTGAGTCGCTAGTCAGTGAAGTTAACGTCAACTGCGACCAATTCCTAACCCTACCTAAGTGGTTGCCTAAACCTAACTTCATGTGAAAACGGAAGTTTATATTGAAATGCTGAGGGGCACTGACCAAGCAGCGGGATTTGATGAGTTCGGAGTGAGAATGTGTTGGTTGCCGCAGATGGGTTTACATCTGTAGTTAATGGAACGACCAGTGCGCCGCATACCGGTGCTGAAGGTGCCTGTGCAGCTGTATTTGACACCATGGAAATGAGAATGGTCTTACAGTTCAGGTGTTAAAACTGACTCAATACATGGATTCATTTTTTAGCATCAAATCACAATTTAATTTTTTCAATTTATTTGAGTTGGCTAACTCCTGGTTGGGAATCACTGCTCTACAATAAAGTAGGGAGGTACAAGTCATTAAAAGTGTGCTGAAGACTACTCTTGGGACTACCCATTTCTCTTTGCTGTTGTGGAGAAGAAACAAGTAGGCAGGGGGTGTCTACAGGCCCTACAGACTATAGCAAAAAAAGGAAAGTTATGTCATTGCCATCTGGCTGTACGATGCTTCCTGACACAACAGTGTCAGCAGCAAGCAGGGAGGTGGTGTCTGGTCTCTATAATCTGTTTCTCCGTGCTCGCCTGCGGTGAGCTGCTGTAGACATCTGCTCTGCTGCACAGCGTTGACCTCTAAACCTGCTTATTCCTCTACTTATCTTTGTAGATCTGTCGACAAGTTGTATATTAGCATACACGTCATGCATCCACAATTCATTTTCCTCACCTCCATCCTTAAATTTTATAACGAGATGCATATACAGTATGTTGGTAATTTCTGTACATATTCCACCTCCATCTGTGCATCATAATAACTTACAATGATTATTTACACATGCTGTGTGTCAGCCCAGTCGCACAGCAGTTTGTGAAATAGTCACGAAATTGAATTTGTGTATATACACATTCAGCACAAAATCAATTTGTATATAATCCACGAAATTGTTAACCGGGAGGTATCAAGAGTATGAAGTACAAATTAGTTTTGTTGCCTCAGTCTAACCATGTCGATTTATTCCTAACCTAACTGAGTAGTTTTATTTTGAAGACTACAGTGGAAACTGACACGTGCATCCTTCGCACATTCGTAGGAAAACGCAGGAAAAATAGATTGTCGGAAGTCGCGCTGAGCATCACGAAGAAAGGGAAATTTGTGTCTATGTACATGAATCAAATAGATTACATTTCGTGACTATTTTACAAACTGCCGTGATAAAATGGCAACAAAATAAATAAAACAGTAGCTCACTTTGTGTTGATGAAAGTCTGTGAAGATGAGTTGCAACATTTCAGAGTGTGGAATTAAAAAACAATCCAATACACAAGCAAAAGTTTGTTCCAGCAATTCCAGCCTTTAAAATAAACCAACCACTTTAGTTCAGTTTGTTCAACAGAAAAACAACTCAAAATGCCACTCTGGGATTTACCACCAAGCCAACCACTGAAAATCAAGGAAATGGCACAAAATAAAACCAGGAAACAACTCCGGGTGATAAATTTGCAACTATTTACAACTGAGTGTAATAAGTCACAGCACCATGAAACAGTTAGACAGACGGTCGCTGTCTGCAGTAACCTGCTGGAGGTTTTTGTCGTGCCGGCTGTGGAGGAATAATCCAGAACAGAACCGAACACAACCTCCACAAACGGACTTCAGCCTCACACCTGCAGACTGAACAAGACATTCACTGCAAACTATACAACACACACTGTGAGTGTCCTGCACCGTAGGTCACTCTATTGAGTCTCCATGATATCGACTGTGGGAGGTGGATTCAAACAGGTAGCGGGGTAGTTTTTGTGCTGATAACTGAGGGCCTGCTTTATGGAGTTATCAAAGTTTTCATCGTCTGATCTGATGCAGCATTGATTTCAGAGGTGTGCTTTCACCACACAGTTTTGGGCAAGTTACTAGGCCATATAGGCGGTCGCCAAGGGCGCCACCTTTTGGGGTTGCTGGTCACCCTCTAAAAAAACAAAAAACGAAATGCCAGGTTGGGAAGGATGGGTGGGTCAGAAACACAGGATTTTTGCCCAGGAGACTAATGCCTAACTAAGTAGTTTGTTGCGTAAATCTAACTGAGTAGTTTTATTTTGAAAAGCCTGGGGTAGAAATTGACATGTGCGTCACGTGTTGCTGGACATTCACAGGAAAAAACACAAAAAATATGTTGTTGAAAGTCGTACTGAGCGTCACGAAAAAAAAGGACAATCTGTGTCTATGTACACAAATCAAATTACATTTTGTGACCATTTCACAAACTGCCGCGAGACTGTGTTGAATATATATATATCACAATCTCAAAAATCCAGAATCAGTCACAATATATCATGTATCACCATCAGTCTGTCCATCCATTAGAGTTTAAAAGCAAACAAAAATGCAGACAACCATTTAGACAATGAAGAATCCTTCTCAAACACCAGTGAGCGGACTTATACCCTCAACACAATAATTTCTCAGCTGCAGCTCTGGCTCGAGGCGACAAACTCTTCACACTGACTGCAGCCTCCTACCATCAGCGGACGGATCATTAGCTCTCTCTATAAAGCCGGAGCTCTCCCAGGACTCACCGTCACCTCTCTGACATCTGTGATGAGGTGTCCTGGCACTGAAGCGGTTAAAAAGCACCGCAGGCCAGTTAAAGGAGATAAATACGCCCGCTGCCCCGTGGACAATAACTGTATTTCTTTTCTCACCGTAAATACCTCTGTAAAAGAAATCAATACAGGAGGACCTGATAACTATCCGTCTCTGGGTGCTGGGTGATGTGTGTGTGTGTGTTGTTTCTCCCTTTGGTGCCTATCATGGAGGATTCGTGTTTAGGAACCGCTGTGAGGCTCTGCAGACCCCATCGACCCAGACATCCATCTGGAGCTTGAAAGTGATTTTCTCTCCTTTTTGGATCTCCATCGTCCTCCTCCTTTTCCATCTTGTCTTCTTTGTCACTTTTCTTCCTGCATCCCCTTCCTTTCTTCTAATTTCTCACTTGATCAGGTTAGATTTTCCCTTAAACATAAATATGCTGTTTATTCCTTGAGTACGTATCTATTTCAGCACAGTCGCAAAGCAGTTCGTGAAATAGTCATGAAACTGAATGTATTGATTTGTGTACAGAGACACAAATTTCAATTTTTTTTCGTGATGGTCAGCACAAAATTCGTATGTTCATATGTAATCTGCGTAATTGTGAACTGGGAAGTACAAAGGGCTGCGAACGCCATGAAACGAGGAGGTCGGTGTGGATGGGTGGGTCCAAAAACACAGGACTTTCACCCAGGAGACCGGTGTTTGTGTCCTGTGTGAAACCACAAGTCAAAGTTGATTTATTTGTCACGTAACTTCTGAAGTTAAGATACAGCGCTTCCGGTGTTATTTTAACCCAAACCGCGATCTTTTCCTAAACCAACTTAGTCTTTTGTTGCCTAAGCCTAACCAAGTCATACTTCTATTTTGAAAAGACTGGAGCGGATATTGACACGTGTTGCTGGACATTCGTAGGAAAATGCACAAAAAATATGTTGTTGAAAGTCATGCTGAGCGACTGGTCAATGTTTATCTGTTGTGTTGCATCAATTTTGCGCTGGCCATATATTGTGTTGGTTATTTGCGGTCGATCCTCGGACAACAGTCACCAGCTGCTTGAAATAAGCATAACTTAAAAAAAAAAAATTATGCCTGAAGCTGCAATTCAGCAGGCTAACACACTCACAATGGCAATGCTAACATGCTGATATTTAGCATGTTTATCATGTTCACCATCTTTATGGAGGAAGTGTTGAGTTTCATTCTTGTTGGCTTCTCAAGTCAAAGTGAACATCTGACTACTTGTTGTAATGATGAATCAGTGCCGTGGAAACATTAAACTGGATTTATCAAGACAAATGGGCAAACATTTGAGGAAGAGTTGAGGTTGTATCAACGGCAGTACAGAAATAAAGGCCTGTCGAAGGTAGTCTGAATTTATGGTGTCTACTAAATGTTCACTGCAAATGTATCTCATTCAGCGAGTATGTCTGATTTCACAACACATTTGCTTGTAGAAACTACAGCTTTCTTCAACTTTTTCCGGTTCTGTTAAGGCATGTGGTTAAAGTCAGTGAATGATTGTGGTTTTCGTTTCATATTAAAAACGACAGTGACTTGAGGCACAAGTTCTCTAACCTGAACCAAGGTGCACACAACAAATCATATAAACATGGTTGCAGCAGACAATGTTGGTAAAGAACAGCAGAAGTGATGAAAACAGATACAGCAATGAACAGAGCTGTCTCTTTCTCCTTTACTTCACCTTCCTCCTCCCCTCCGTCCTCCTTCACCTTCCTCTCTTTTATCTCCTGCAGGCTGATTCCTGAAAAGCTCTTCTGTCTCTGTCTGCCTCTCCTCTCTCTCTCCTCCAGGTCATTGATCCACTGAGACTGTCCCATTACTGCATCAGGGCTACACACTGAGAGGAAGGGGGGAGGAGGAGGAGGAAGGACAGACAAGAAGAAGTGAGATAGAGAGAAGAAGAGAAAGAGCAGGCAACAGAAAGAGAGGAGCTGGAGGGATGCTGCAGAAGAGAGAGAGTGATGAGGAGGGAGGACAGGATTAATAAAGTTGAAGGACATCTGGACCTTTGATAAATAAAAACATGCTATCTTTTAAACCCAGCTATTAAAGTTTAAATCCCCACAGCCGGAGGGAAAAATACTTAACTTTTGAGGCTATTTCTGCCTTTAATAACGATTTATCAGCTGCAAAAAGATGCACCTTGACTGTTTGCCAGCGGCGCCCAGTCTTGACAATGCTAATTCCTCAGGATGCTGCGCTTTTGTTAAACAACAACTGCTGAGGAGTGTACATAGAAAAATGGGCCAGAAAACCCCCGCTGGAGCCGTGTGTTTATGTTCCAATTTCTTACGGGGGAAAAAGAGGCAGTTTTGGTAGAGAGAGGCTGCAGTGAGAGCTGAGCAGACACAGCGGTGCAGCAGCATCTGTACATCACACTTGTTGCAGAGAGAGGAGACACACAGGAGGGCTCACCACCCAGGTTTTGTCAGTGTGCTGGCTTTTATTTTGAAAGGAGGAGTGGGCATGTCTGACTAAGCAGAAAAGGGATTTATTTCTGGTTAAATCCAGAATCAAAAAAGTAGAAGGACAGGAGTATTCAGCGATTAACAAAACACTTAAATCAGCCAGAACACATCCGTTTGTAGTTAATAATATCACTCATCACTATAGAAAACTCTACTCCAGCTGCAGAGTGTCTTTATTCAGAGTTTATTCAACTTTAGGGCAGAGAAGTTCTCTCTCTCTCTGTGTAACAAGTTTTAGGTTTATCATATATTAATACATATACAGAGAGGTGTTTGAGGTTAAACCTGCAGCATATTGCAATTCAAGTGTTCAGAGAAAACTAGACTTTTGTACCTCTTAATGGCTCTGTTTTCAGGCTTTAAAAAATCTAGCACGTGATGGGAGGCTTGGTCCAATCACAGGTCATTTCAGAGAGAGAGAGCGTTCCTATTGGCAGTTCATTCAATAGAGGCAGCTGTCAATCACTCGCAAACTCCTATCAAACAGTCAAACTAGGCAGGGCTGATTAAATATGAATCAATATTTTGTTACTGTAATACCTCTTTCTCTCCTCATATGTTGTCAGAAACATCTTGTAGTGTACTGTTTAGCTGTAAAATGAGAAGGTTTGCTCCAGCTGGTGGGCGGTGCTTGGTATTTCCTCAACTGATCTCAACATGGCTGCCAGGTCACAAACTTTCTAATTTTACAGCTAAACAGTACACTACAAGATGTTTTGTGGAGGCAATTTCTGTTTAATAAGGACTCAAAAACAAAAGAGCATCTTTTATTACCTTTACATACAGTCATACATCTCACAGTCTTCTCTGTCTGACACTTTAGTCCATTTAAGGTACCTGTCCTCAAATAGGCACTGCATGTTGGTTGACTTGTTTATTAGCAAAATGTCATTATTCTAGAAACTTCTCTAAATCAGCTTACTGTGGAGCTGTCAGCAACTCAAATCGCAGAGTTCACAAATGTTTGCTTTGAAATAAAATGTCTTTGTGCTTGAATCTGACGTGCATGTAAACGATTTTAATAGCTGAACTCCCCAACAGAAGTTGATTATTGCCATTCAACAGTTCTGTGCTTGGTATTCAAGCGTCATTACACACCATGAAATCCATTTTTCTGACGTTCTGTGCAGATTATTCACACAGAGATTTGTGCCAGGAATGAAAAGGCTTATTCCAATGAAGGACACGTCGGAGCTGAACACACTTTGTCGTGATCGCCATGTCAGCATGTGACTTTAGAGAATATCAAAGAAAACAATTTAGGCTGCAGGTGTTCTCTGAAGAAGGAAATCAATGGCACTGTTGTAGCGCTTTTAAAAACATTAATGAGAGGAAGTTGACTTTGCAGTTACTGTAGCTGCTGCTGATAACTGGGATTAACTTGGAGCTGACCACACACTGACAGGTTTTCCAAAGTAGGTAGCGTATGTTTGATGTCAGAAAATCAGGAGTAAAAAAAAAAGAAGCTATTTCTCTATCAACTCTGCGCGTTGTAATACAATTGGTTCTTTTGCCTTCCATAATAATGTAAGAATAATGTGTAGTATGTATTATTTATGGTTTACCCATAATAAAACCTGAAACAATATTATATTGTCATTAATTTCTAACCAGACCAAACACCCAGTAGTGGATGCAGTCAGAGAGGCAGACAGTCTAGTTTTGGGTTTATTTTCTGACTTTGATCGACTCAGAAAGATACTTTACCTGCTGGCTTTCTATCAGCCTTATTAAAGGTATAATATGTAACAATTTCCTAAAAAATAATGTATAGACTGATGCAACAATGAGACCCTGCAGGCCTCTGCCTGGATTTTCTCATTTCTTCTTATATTGCTGTATTCGGGACTCTTCTGGGCATCGGCAAACGGCGTGTCTGCCCCACTTGTGGGTGTGACAAGCCCCAAGGAAGTGCTGGTCGTTGTCGTCAATTTTTGTAGTGGTCAAACGGTGGTACTACAACCACCGTGTCCGTCACGTGATGCCATTGTGAATGAGACCCAGGCTGGGAGGCGGAGTTAGCAAATTAGC
>CAKALG010037675.1:0-17110 GCA_916700815.1 Helicolenus hilgendorfi | reverse complement strand
CCTTTTTTATGACATACTACACTTACATTTTTATGATATTTTTATGGCATACAATACTATGACATTCTTCACATACCCTGAATTATATTATTAACATATACTGGAAATATACCAAAATACTGGAAATACCTAGTCCTTCAGAGTTTTATACCAGTTTCCAAAAGATGACAAAGGTCTAATCCAACAAACGTTGTACATATGTAATTGTGTATAAATCTTTCATACCTGCAGCGTCTTGAGTGGGTATGGCTGCGATTGTCTTGACTGGCGACGCACCTGCAACCTCGGATGTGCTCCTGAGACAAACACTGCAACCACTTTTATCACCACACTGTCAACGTGCTCCAAGTGGAAACCGTTCTTAAGCCTAACACGGACAGAAATACAGCAATTAACTAACAATGTATACAGGACCACTCAAGCTCTGCCACAAAATCACCAGCATAACCAGCTCGGTGTTAAATTTGGCTTTAACCCATCTGGTTGTAAGAACAACTGTAAGATCAGTGCTCTATTTCAATGTGATATTGTTTCTGTTTCACCTGGAATATCTTTTTGGAATAGTCGTGTAAACAATTTATGTTCGAAAAAAAACTTTGGACTCTCCCACAAAAAATCTTTCTCGAAAATAAGGTCATAGAAGTGTCATTTAAAATCATCCAATGTTACCCGGTTAGGTCCTTTTTTGTTAAATTAAAAAATTATATCGTTTTAAATTGTTTCTTGTGTGATTCCTATACTGAAACTATTGAAATATACATTTACCCGTAAACTGTGGCAATATATTTGTAGGTTTATCTTGGAAAATAATATCTGTGACTTTGAACTATTTTTTTAAACAATATATTTATTGAGTTTTTTCCCTTTTTATCCCCACAAAGGATAGAAATCAATCAATACAGACAGCAATACACATTAATCCCCCCACGCCCCATGAAAAAGAAACAAAATCTATTCAGGCTCAAAGTTCAAACAAACTTTTATTGAAAACAAATTTGAAATACAGTACATGACCCAGACTGGACACACCACACTGACAGTATAAGATCAGCCCCCTTGCTTTGTGAGATCAAGGTAAAAGCTGTAAATCTTGATGCTGCAAAGAGTCTGGGGGCTGCACAGTTATCTCGTCCCACAACAACCTATACTCCAGAGACCCAGAGGCACTCCCTCACCAAGATGGACACCAGCTCTTCATCACTATTTGGATTCAGACTCAATGAAACTCATGTACCTCCTCCTTTTTGGCCACTGAGGAACTTGCAAAAGGTAGACATGGTTTCAAAGTGACGCGTGCATAGATCTGTTACCAAGTTCAAGGAATCTTTTATACCGAGTCAAAGAGGGAAACGATGGTGAAATATCACGGGCACACTGTCAGATTCATACACATACGGTCCTCCAGACACTCACAAAAGCATGGTTAAGGCTGAGGATCAAGTATTTGAACTATATGATACTATATTGACTTAAGATCATCGCAATGCTACTAAACCACCGAACCTTCAAGTCCAGGATGGCTGATGAGTAACAACTTCCCCAGAAATGTGTGGCACCTTTTTGATGGTGGCTTATTCTGATCCCTTTGTTGAAAAAGTACAAAATGTTTAAAGAGGAATATGCGCCAAAAAGGCTGCAGAAAATGAATGAAATGTTTATATATGAGGATGCTGTGGATCAGTCTCACACACACACACCTGCAGAGCACCAATGGTCATCTGTTAATACAAAAACAGGTCTAGATGCTAACTCGCAAAAATAAAATAAGCAAAAATAAAAATGAATAAAATTAAATAAAAATCATAAATGCATCATTGACAAAACGTAGTGTTTAAATTTAAAATACTGTTATTAAAACGGAGCGCTGTAGTTGCACTTGAAATAATGATGTTTCAGCCATTTAATGCTTTGAAAAAATTCAATAAATGGCTCAAGTACTGGTCAGTTTAAGGAAAAGGTTGGCATGCCAACACTCTGCACCATTTAGCTCAATAACATAAAGTTAATAAAGAAGGGAGATTCATATTTGACCACATTTCAATATGTTCTAGTGTGAGAATAACCACCAACAATGTAGCTTATGAAACTGAAATCATGTGCAACAGATATTAATGTCTGTGCTGGAAATGAGAACTGAAAAAAAGATGAGAACATTATTCTGAAAAAAGATTCGACATCTGACTTTTTTTTTTCTCGACATACTATGAGTTTTTTAAAAAATATTCTACATACTAGGACTTTTGTTTCGACATACTAGACTTTTTTAAAAAAAATTCGACATACTAGACTTTTTTTTTAAAACATTTTCGACATACTATACTGACTATTTTTAAAAAAATTCAACATACTATACTATGACTTTTAAAAAAAGTTTCGATGCACTATACCAGGGGTGGGCAAACTTTTTGACTCAGGGGCCACAATAAGTTTTAAAATATGACAGACGGGCCAGGCCAGTATCAGATGGATGGAGAATGTTTGTGTGAACTAATATAAATTACAAATAAAAGCCATTACCTAAAAAGTAAAGACAACTTACATTTAATTTCAGTGGGAACAGTGTTGTTGGTCACCCTTTTTTGCCAATGCATCAAAGTTTGGTGTCAGTTTGGCTGTGACAATTATAAACCAATCCCACCTACTGTGCACAGAGGTTTAAGGGAAAAACAGTCATTTATGAAAAAAGAAAATGAAAACGCCCTTTTAAACATAAGGGGGAACACAAGGCAAAAACCTTGGCTAAATAAAAAGGGCCAACAGGTAGATTCGAATCCCGGCCTGCCGTGGTGCGAGCGCCCGCTCTACCGTGTGAACCATAACGTACTGGGGAGTGGGATCGACTGAAACGCCGACTACTGCAGGAAAAAGGTAAAATGAATGCGGTCTTTACTATAATTTGGACAATTTTGTACCAATATTACGGCATACAATGCCATAAAGTAGTCCGGAAAGTATTATTTTCTTTAAAAGTCTAAGCCGTTGAGCTACGTCTTTAGTTGGAGCCCCAACTGTGAACGGGAGAAACTACTTTCTGTTAAGATTTAAACTGCTCGATCCCCGGTGAGTTGAAACACACTCTGCTGTTTTGGCTAGTCTGTTTTAACCACTATGTAAGAAGAAAAAGATGCATAAAACTTGTTGTTTAGGTTCAGATACTGTTCATAAAAACCAACCGAGGTTACAAGAATGTTTTGTAAGGTACTTGACGAACTTTAGTGTCCGTTTTATTACTGTTTTATGATGCTAAAAAGATCGCTAACGGCTAAATGCTAACGGCTAAATGCAACGCTAGCTAATCGCTAGCTAAGGCCTATGCTAACTGCTGGTTTAAGCTAATCGCTAAGCTAATTTCTAGCTATGGTTGGTAGCTTAAGGATAGCGTGGTGAAGTTTAAAGTTGTATTGTGCTTTGTTTACATTACAGCCACTCTGGTTAAGTGAGGCTAACACATAGTAATGGTCTAGTGCAGGGATGTCCAAACTTGCAGAGAATCTGCCTTGTAGAAGGCAGTAGCTCCATCTAGTGGTGAAACTGAGAACGACAATACACTCAAGCGCAAGTTTCATGTGTGGGCCACATTACATTATATTTTTAGAATTTGCTGCGGGCCAATTAAAAATGGACCACGGGCCGCAGTTGGCCCGCGGGCCGTAGTTTGGACACCCCTGTGCTAGACAAACAAATAAAGCTTACGATAAGCTTTATTTATGCACTATAAAGTGCATACTCAACTGCTGGTATTCTACAACAAAGCCCATCCACCGCCTGTAAATTCACAAGGGATGAAAACATTCAGGCAATTAATCAAAGATCTTCTCGGTCAGGAATGTCTCTGATACCAGGAGAGAAGCGAAGGAATGTTTATTTAGAGAGAGTCCTTTTTAGTCTGAGGAGGTTCTGTTCACATGTTATGACCTTGCTGGCTTAACTCTCTCATGCGTATAACATGTGCTTGGCTTGTTTATGGTGAGGAGGTTGAGGAGGAACCTAAAAAGACGGCCTAAAAGTTTGTAGAAAGCTGAGATGAGAGAGAAAACAGCACGAGTGAACAACTACATTTTAATTCCAGGCTGAACAATTCCTTTAACAATTTGAACACTGCAATAGAAATGGTCCGCCAGTGCCTACGTTGGTTGTTTTGCTTATTGTGATGTCAGTTCTCGGAGTATCTTCAAATACTTAAAATCTGTACAACCTAAACTACAAGTTTATGTCAGTCATATTGATCCAAAAGATTTCTAAAAGTAAAAGCATGAACAACATATGTTTTAGCACTCCATAAGTTATTTGAACTATGCACATTTTTTTGTTTTTGAGATATGCTCATTTTTATGAGCAGATCGAGTGCAAAGATAGTTTTGTTACGTTCCGCATATAATGTAACATTATGACGTCATCACGAGCATACAACGTGACAGAAAGACAGAAGCCTTAAATTTCTGCTGAAAAACAAATTAACTCACTAGCTAGTTATAGTTCTTATTTTACATCGATTTAAACAGGACCATGCAAACAACGATCTCCCGCGGCAATTACGGGGCAATAATCTGGCGCCACTGCGTGTTGTCACCATGATTTGTACCACGTAATGGCGTCATCACGAGGATACAATGTGACGACGCGAAAGACGAAAGCCTTGGCTTTTTGCTGCAAAAAGAATTAATGCTCTAGCTATTATGGTTTTTATTTTAGATCGATTTAAACAGGATCATGTAAACAACGATGTCCCGCAGCCGTCCACGGGAGGTTCATTTTTAAAAGGTTGATTTCTGAATTCTAAGTCAAGTTTTCCTTTAAGTTTCTGTGTCTCTTTTCCTACCTGCCATCGGAAGACGATGGTCGATTTGTCCAGCCCCTCAGCTTCCACGATTATGTCGTTCTCACAGGTGGGGGTAAGCGTATTGGTTGCATTATCATACTTGTCCACGAGCTCCAAACCTGTATAAGAAAAAAGAGGTGTTCCACCATGTCCTCAAAAATAAGGTTTTTGGGGTGATTAGGTTCATACTCACTGATGTGTCCAGGTAGGATTTCACCCAGCTTCACTTCGCTTTGGAGCAGGGTTGCTTTCAGGCGTGTTGGTTCATCTGGACGAGGCCTACAAACCAAACAAGCAGGGATGTAGAATTTTAAAGATACCAGTCTGGATATCAAAAGAAATGTCGACATTTTGGGAAGTACTCTTATTCGCTTTCTTGCAGAGAGTTGGGTGAGTAAATCAATACCACATAAAGCATAAAGCCTGGAAACGGGCTGCGTCTGAACCAAAACATGTCGCTTTTACACTTCAGTTTTTGTAAATATTAAACAAAGGAAATATGTGTTAATTAGTGAGCTTTAGAGGCGCTGATTTTTTGACAGCCTGGCCAGCTGTTTCCCTCTCTTTCCAGGCTTTATGCTAAGTTAACTGACTGCTTGCATATTGTAGTGTATAATCAGCCTTTTTACTGTTATAATCTATTTACTACTGTGTAGAAGGCAAAAACATGTAAGGACATGTTCTCTGTGCCCTGTGTGAACTATAATGGACCTCTGCCTCTCCTGTTTTTTAAGTGAAACCACCTGTGTGGGTCTCTGATGGTTCAAGGTTGAGGAGTGAAAGAATAGAGAAGGCAATATCGAAAGTGTATAAAAGAGTAGGAGGAAAACGAGTGTCAGACTTTTTGATTCCACTCTGCAGACTGGAAGTCTCATTCTCTCAATAAACAGACAAGGAACTCAAGAAAACGATGTCTTCATTTGCTTATTGAAAAATATTACAATATTTAGACATGATGAAAGCCTATTCCCAACATGAACAATTCCTTTAAGCTTGCAAGCTAGGGCTGTCGCAGTGAAGGAATGCAGTGATAATGACTGGCTCATTATTAGGACTTCAGTGCTGTATAAATAAGCTTTATTTTTAGGCTATTATTAGGTATAGTGTTGCTTTTTAAATGTCAAAGATGACAGTTTTAAAACTAATTAAATACTTATTTATTGTGTTACTGTGTAGAAGGGCAATGCAAATCTAATTTTGGAAAATGTAAAATCAGCTACTATACAGCGCCCAGGGAGCAGTTTGGGGATCGGTACCTTGCCTAAGGGCACCTCGGAAGTGCCCAGGAGGCAAACTGGTACCTCTCCACCTACCGGTCCACACTGGCGAAAACCTCCAATTTGTAAGCCAAGTCCCGTATGGACTGAGCTACTGCTGCCTCATGAGGCGCAGCGTATTTTCAGCTGAGACGCTTTGGTCCGTCTGGTTGCTATGATACGGAATATCTGCTTAAGTAAATGCTAGAGTACTGATAGAGGCTGACGTACGTAGGGAGAGAGGACGGACCCGCCGGTCTATGTGTATTAACTTCTCCTCCGCTGTGTCAGCACTTGCAGCCTACATGTAGGTTGTTACTGTTGTTCTTTATTGTATTTGTCCCACCCTTCCTCCATTGTGATTGGACAGCTGAGTAAATAGTGACAGTGACATCAAACGCGCACCGCTCAGCACAGAATAGATGCTTAGCGCCGCATCACGCTGCTGCCGTATGTAGAATAGTGTAAATAGGCGGCGCTCCCATTGCAAAGAAAATTTAAAAAGGAAAAAAAAAACTGAACATACTGTAACGGTTGTGGCGGTTGCTTGCCAATCCCTGTGGTTGGCTTGTCAATGGTGCGATGTTGTAATACTGTGGTTATTGCGACAGCCCTATTGCAAAACCTGAATCGCAGCTTTGAGTCTGATTTGTGTGTCTTACACTATGCAGAAGGAGACGGACACACTGTGGTCTTGGTAGGACACCTGGTAGAATCGTACGTCCTGCACCTGCGTGGGCACCTGCAGGTCAGGCAGCTTCCCCTGGACCAGATCCTCCATATTTAAATCCCCCGTCCAGTTAACCTTAAACACAGTCAGAGTGAACAATGGAAAGTCAGCTCAAATACAAGGACTGATTTACTGCAGCAGCATGGTTTCTTTAATTTATCGCCACACCATCTACATGTATATGCCAGGCACACCTTGATCATGGAGGCTATTTCAGCAGTGGGAGGAACCTCTCTACCAGCCTCATCATACAGCTTGTAGAACAGGTTCTCCAGCAAGCCTCCGGCCCGCCAATCGATCTTCTCGTCGTTTCTCAGCACCAGATTCTCGTCATCCGCGCTGCAGATCTCCATGTGGGAGACTCTCGTGCTGGGCACCACATTCAGTGTCCTCACGACCAACGCCATCTTCTTCCGACTCTTGTGAGAAAACAAAGAAGGAATGGAGACATCACGATCAAAGCTTTAAATCGGGGATTGTTCTACAAAGCAGAAAGCTTTGCTTTATTTTAACTTACAGCCATCTCAAATTGAACTTTGAGGTTTTGTGGTTCTCCCTCGATTATTTTCAGGTTTATAGGCTTTGTCGTCAGCTGTCCAGCTCCTGTAGTGCTGCAGTCCGTTGCTACTGGTCTATGCTCCTTAACCTGATTCACAAATAAAAGGATGAGGATAATTCAACACACACTATTTATTCAGACTATTTTATTAAATCAAAAGAAACAATGAAAGTTCCAAGATTAGGCCCAGAAAGAATGCCTGTTATGATTTGATTTGAGCATATTTTTTATGCTAAATGCAGTACTTGTGAGGGTTTCTGGACAATATTTGTCATTGTTTTGTGTTGTTGATTGATTTCCAGTGATAAATATGTACATACATTTGCATAAAGCAGCATATTTGCCCACTTCCATGTTGATAAGAGTATTAAATACTTGACAAATCTTCATTTAAGGTACATTTTGAACCAAAAAAATGTGCGATTAATCATGGACAATCATGCTGTTATATATTTTTCTCCTGGAATACACTGCAAGCTAAGTTGAAACTGGAAAATCGAATCGCTTTTGATGAATTTAAAACATTAATGAAAGACCTTGAAGCAGAGTCAATCGGGAGCTGTCTGTGTTTCTGAATATTTTCACTTTAACGTTGGCTTCAAACTCTTGATTTTAATGTGTTTGGTATGATATAATGCTAGGTATTTATTTTGCATTTGTTTTATGTTGTGGCGTCTGAAACTTTAATGTATGTTCAAATGCTGCTGTCTTGGCCAGGTCTCTCCTAATCTCAATGAGTACTATCTGGTTAAATAAAGGTTAAATAAAAATAAAATTAATTGATTGACAGCCTTAATATTTTTCTTTATTCTGAAGTGCACTTACGTCCTTTTGGCCCGAAATAGTTCAGTGGTAGATCTTTTGTTTTTTAATTAATAACTCTGGATTGGTTTAGACTTCATATATGCCCTTTTGGCAGTAGAAAGAGATTTCATTTGATATATATATAACTAATTTTGACCTAAAAAGTCAGTTTGAAGTAGAATTATAGAAGAAAAGAAGTATAGTTTTGAAAAGTGTGTTTTGGCATGCTATCACATATTTTCTAGCATGGGGTGTATACCTTGCCAAAAATCACTATAAGAATTATTCCCCCAAGATGTTACCAGTGGCCCGTAATTGGGGTCCTTGCTCACGGACTATTAGTAGTCCAACAGACGTACATACGCTGAATTACGGTCCGATTAATCAAAATGCTCCTCTTATAGTTGGAGGTTTTGACACCGACAGTACCTGGCAGCTGACGATCTGTTTGGGGTGAGCGGTGATGTTTCCGGCCTCATCGTGAACTTCAACATTAAACGTGACAGGCTGTCCGTTCTCCACTGTGATTAGGTCGTCTTCTGGCGTCACATGGAGGGAATGTGGATTACCTGAAAAACAGCGTCATGCAGCTGAGAACTATAGTGTGTTCAGATCAGCGGTCGATTATTTACACAAAGAAAGATACGTTTCTAAAGAGGCACTGGTGACAAGACGGTGGTATGATCCATTTCTTAACGTCCAACAGATTACCATTTCAACCACAGCTGGATGACGTTGGATATCTTTACAATCCCCCGCCTAACTGTCAGTGGGAAGTAAGCGGTTTGTCTGAACTAAAAAGACACCAACAACCAAAAAACAACATTTGCCTCTTTTTTAATTACTCGATTAATCTTTAATTCTATAAGATGCTGGAAAATGGCTTGTTTTGTCCAACCAAAGGTCCAAAACTTAAATATATTTAATTTACAATGATATAAAACAGGGAGAGAAGGTAAATCCTTCCATTACAGAAGCTGAAACGGTTTGGCATTTAACTTAAAAAGTCACTTAAACCCTTAATCGATAAGTTTCATCATCCAAGTAATAGTTTCATTGTTCTAAATGAATAACTAACTGTAGTCTTACCTGGAAGAACACTGATCTTGATAGTCTGCGTGTCTTTTTTCAGGCCAGGCATGATCACTTTCAGGTCATACGTCTGCAAAATAAAATAGAGGAAGGAAATAGATAACGGAGGAGAAGCAGTTTCTGTCTCGTCTGTCTCTGATGTTGTACTCTTGTCTACAGAGCTGACAAGTGATATTTCCTTTTTTTTTAGGGCTGTCAAAGTTAACGTGATAATAATGCGTTAATGCAAATTTGTTTTAATGCCACTCATTTCTTTAACGCATTAACACAACTTGTGATTTTTTAGGTTGTAGCGGGCTCAGTTTTAAAGATAAAGAGAAGATACTGGCATCATATCAAACTAGGAAACCCAAAGAATCTATTGGTATCATGTCATACTAGATTATCGGGAAGGAGGCTAAATAATGCTCCAAACTTGCGCTAAGGCGAGGAAAGACTGTCATTTTCAAAAGGGGTCCCTTGACCTCTGACCTCCAGATGTGTGAATGTAAATGGGTTCTATGGGTACCCACGAGTCTCCTCTTTACAGACACTTTATGATAATCACATGTTTGCATCTTACTTGTTTGTATGTGATTTTACAGCATTAGTGAAATGTAGGTCCTTGTGCAAAAGATCCTTCTTGTCTACACCCTTAGTGCTATTTGTTGTTACATAATTACACCCTGTGCATCAACCTTTCTGGTAAATAGGCAAACTATTGTCTTGTGAGAGGAGAGCATATTATTTTTCTAACCTTTGATTGTTGGTAATTCAGGACTTTTCCTCTCGCTTTGACACTTCTGATGGTGAACGTTGTCCCACTGTTGTCCACTGTCTCGTAACTCAGATCCAGGCCACTAATTGATAACAATGATAATGTTAATAGGACCAGAGCCAACTCCCACATCTGGCAAAGTAAAGACATGATGATCCTTATGATAAACCAAATGATATGTATACTTAGTTCAGGTGTTTTGAAGTGGGGTTGTACGAGGTACTTATCCATAGTCAGTGTATTACCTACAGTAGATGACTGTCAGCACGCCCCCAACTTGGAGAAACAGACAGGAGTTACCCACGGAAGCAAAGCAATGTACTGCTGTGGACGGGGCCAGCAGCAAAACATATTTTAGATACCTAAAAGAAACGCCAACCTAAATATAATCAATATCAGTTTAAGTGTGCGCTATATTTGGATTATTTTCACTGATTTGCCCTGCCGTGAGAGCCTCTTAAACTGAACCGTCCGCAGCAGTACATTACTTTGCTTCTGTGCGGGTAACTCCTGTCTCCAAACTGGTGGCTACTGCAGGTAATACACTGACTATGGATAAGTACCTCATACAACCCGACTTCAAAAGCACCAGAACTATCCCTTTAAACTTACAAATCAGTTACATAAACGTGCTGTTCTTTGATAAAAAACACATGTCAAAACAGCATTTCAAGCAACAAGAAAAGAGGGTCTTCTTAGTAAGCTGTCCACTGAAAACACAACAAAACTGAGGTTACATGTTTTCAAATAAAGTGGAGTGACCCACCTGCATTTGAGTTCAGGTTGGAGATCAGGAGGAGACGTCAGCGGGTGGTCATAACCATCTTTTATCACCAGAGGAATGTCGAACGGCACTCCAATGCGAAGAGTAGTGCTCACTTCGCCGACAACAAAACTCTCAGCACTGCCCTCTGAGAAGGATAAAAACAGTGGAAGTGTGTGAAGCAGAAAGCATGACGAATATGACAGTTGAAGTTTTGTGGGTTTCCTTACCACTGATGGTGAACTTGAGTTTGTAGCTTGGGAGCTCTCTGCCTCCAAAGGTAGTCGCATTACTTTCATTTATCACAGTACTCAGGGTAAGAGTATACTTCCCCAGGTCGGTCAGTTGCTCTGCCAAAGACGAGAGGTTAAATTATAATAAATAGGTGATCTTTCAGCAGATAAAAATCAGAACATCCAAAAAGTCACCATAAAATGACAAAGTTGACAAATAAAAAGAAATGTACCAATTTTGTTGACATAGTAACCCCACGTTGCTGAATGTCGGGCAGGAGCACAAGAGAAAACCTCCTCATCCCCTCTAGGGTCTACATATGAAAGCAAATAGAGTTTACTACAACATTCAGAGGAAAACAAAAACACTGTTACAAACTGTATACCAAGAAGCTGACCAACAAAGAATTACAAAGCAGGGAAAAATATAGTAAGTGGAAAGAAAATTAAGTAGCAACAACTTTTTTAGTCATTTATCAAGCGACAATTCTCTACTTCCCACTTTTCAAATGTGAGGATTTGACGCTTTTTTGTCGTAAATTAGAGTAAACGGAATATTTTCATGTTTTAGACTGTTGGTCAAACAAAACAAGCAACCTGACGATATCAAACTTGAGCTCTGGGAAATTGTTAGGGCTGTAACTAATCTTCATTATCGATTAATCTGACATTTATTTTCTAGATTGATCAGTTAATCATTTGGTCCATTAAATGTCAGAAAAAAAGTGAAAAATGTCCATTCCAGTTTCTCAAAGTCCAAGGTGATGTCTCTAAATGTCTTGTTTTGTCACCCACAACCCCAAAATATTCAGTTTAATATGATGAAAAAACTAGAGAAAAGCAGGAAATCTCCATATTTGAGAGGACGAAAATAACATTTTCTACCATTTTTGCAATAATCGATTAGTTAAATTATCACTGCAGCTCTAGAAATTGTAAAAGGAATTTTTTAGTAATTTATAGTCTGAATGGTTAATCAAGAACATAAACTATTAATAAATAATTTAATCTATATATTAATAAGAATTATTTGTTGCAGCTCTGCAACAAGGAAAGTCTATAAAACAGAGCACAAGAGAAACGGTAAATATGTTTCAAATTTAATAACAAAAGTTATGAAGATGATTCTATATCATGGATTTACATCCACCACTTTCACTGGCATTACAATATATAGTATAATAATATATCTCTCAGTTATCTTAAAATTACAAATTCATTGTGTATTTAACAGTTAAATTGCTATAACCCAATAATTTGATTATAATCATTCTTATAGCCCCTTAGCTTAGAAAATGGAAGAAATAAATACTTTATTGTGAATCTTTTTTCTCTGCTAATTAGTTGGCTTACTGCTTGTAGCTTTCATCTCTAAGAAGTTAAATAACGCAGCACTGCACCTTAAATATTAAACCATCTGATTGAGCTTTCCAGATGTTTAGAGGAGTTGGTTTCGTTTTTCTTACCGTGCCGGACGATTTTGGGCTCAATAACCATTTTTTTCCCGGCTCCCTGGCCCACTGCCGGCATCTTGGATATGAACTCTCCCTTCTTGTTTACAATTTTGATTTTGAATGGACCTGAAATGATGTGAAAGTGAAAACACAAACCATACAGTGTGACGTTTGGGCTCCATGAAAAAGGACGTTTTTTCCACACTATCATGTTTCTATGCGCATTGCACACCAATGTGTGTGTGACCGGTGTGGTGTCCAAACAGTGAAGCAGTTTACCTAACGGAGTCCCAGCTGGACGAACGGCATTCTGTGGCCAGGGGTTCCCTTCTGGCCAGTCCACTTTCAGAATATCTGGAAGCCTGGAACAAATAAAAACAATTTACTTGAGCTGATAAAGTCTCATCTGCTTAAACTAGTACATCTAGTCAGGCGGAGGAACACAAATTACTTCCAATTGATAACACGAATGCAGTGCCCATTCGAAGCGCTTGCCCGTCCGAAATGGGCTGATTGCTTGGCCCTCAGAAGTTCTGCGTGCAGCATGGTCTAGTATGGCTGCTTGTACCCGCGAAGTGTGAAACGCCTTTTTTAAGACACTTAAAGGCTTCAAAATTTGTCTTTTATGTCATAGAACAAAACGTTAAAATCTCATTTAACTAAAATCCCAATGACTTCCAGACGAGGGAACCGGAAGTGCTTAAGTGCTCACTCATTTCTGGGTTTTCGGACTCATTCCTGCAGCACTCTATTGAGATACTGAGACCCAGATTAGATGCTAGAAGTATGAGAGCATTTCCCCTAACTGCTTACTCACCTGGCGGCGTCATTGTCAATGTTTTTCTTGATGGCTTCTTGTGTGGCCTTCTTGTCGATCTTGGAAATGGGTATGGTCTTGATCTGGTCGTGAAATGCTCTGGGTTCCTAGGAAAAAGATTTGTTTATCAATATCAGGCTCAATACAAGTAAACTCAAAAAAGTAATTTGACGTTTTCATTGACATCAAATGCTTTACACATTACACCGCATGTATTCCTCCATTTAAATGTGGAAGAGAAAAGCTTCCTGCGACTTTAAACCTTGGCGCTCCAAGTACAAGAGTTCTGTGGCAATTTTTTGAACAAATAAATAGCTTAAACTACAAGGAAAGATAAAGAGAAAGAAAGGCTTGACATGCAAGAGTCATACTTTTATCACATTATCAAACACAAACTCCGTAGTTCCTTCCTTACCAGAGCCACTTCAACCTGTCCCCCGTTGGCATAAACATCTCCCTCGTATTTTCCATACAGCAAAAAACGAACCACGCTACAGTAGAGAATGGGCTGCGTTTTGTGAGACTTCACCTGTATGAGGAAGAATGTAGACATCAATAGAGAATACAGAATAATCAGAATATACACTCATAATAAAAAAAATAAAAAACGGATTCTCACGAGTTGGCCTTCTGTGTAGGTTTTGCCGTCCCATTCGATGGAGGAGAACGTCGCCCAGGGATGCTGGTTTTTCTTACTGGGCACATCTGTTCGTGTTATGGTCTCCTTATAGCCCAAGAACTTCACTTGCTTGTCCCACTTCTCATGACAGTTTCTTAGCCACTGCGTAAACTCCCTCTGAATGATGACCCTTCGTGTCTGTGGACATGGAAATAAAACAGTTCAGCAACACCTGGCGGTTATTCTCGCTCTTAAATTGAAACAAATGGACTGAAGCTGCATTCAAATTATGATTTTTGACCACTAGGAAACAGGTCTTCTACTGCTGGCTTATCTACTTTATGGCTAACTTGTCAGCAAAAGATTGCATAAACACCTACTTTTCAGACGCAACAACATGAGCACTGTATCGCAGTCATGTTCATAGTCCAATATTCACTGACGTTTTAGCTCCGTTTTGGTCTTAATCGACTCCTGATAAAAACATCTGCAGGGTGTTTAACTTGCTAGGTGCAGGACCTTTATTTCAATTCATTGCCTATTTGTGCTGGGAAGGTAAGGTAGCCTCGGCTTCTCTTAAATGTTAGCAGTAGTGTATTAGGGGTGTAACGATACGTTCATATATCGATTCAATGATTAACGATCCAATATCATCATCTTTAAGTTATGCTTTTATTTTGAAATTCCCATGGCGCATCTGTCACCGATTTCTGTCCAAGCACATCTCCTTCCTATAGAGCTCAGTAATAAAATTGTAAAATCATAGTTAAGTTGCTTTGTGTGAGTTTGATATAAACACTGGGCTGTAAATCGATTAAAACAATTAATCGCGATGAACTACGGACAATCATGCGATTAATCGCGATTTGCTGTGCTGACTTGACTATGACTTGCCCCAAACTGCATGTGATTATCATAGAGTGTCTGTAAAGGGGAAACTCACGGGTACTGCAATCAAAAATCCTATAGTGGCTGACTTTGTGAAATCAGCAAATATCGTATCACTGTCCAAAGAAACAATATAATATTGCATCGTGATGATGAAACTTGTGATTCACACCCCTAGTGTATGTACGGGGAAGCCGCTCAGAGGATCAACCATGCAGTCTCTGTCCCGGACTGAAGAGCCAAAATATTGCGCTAAAAGCTGTATAGAGCTGCAGAGTTGTGTGTTAATTCTCTTTCTGCACAACAGGCAACCCCTTTTCACATTATGCAAAATAATTTGATTCAATGTTAATATCAAAACTATTGCTTAGTGCAGCTTTAATCAATCCACAGTCTTTTTCTCTCAACTTGTCTTGACCTTTTCTTCCTGTTACTCTCTCGCTCACTAGGGGAATACGACATACAAAGAACACTGATCACTGATATGCTTATGCATGGACTCTATAGTGTATCACAAACAGTTACTGAACATTTCCTGCCCTCTGGATTCTGCTGTAGTTAGGCACCTTGATAAGGGGGCAGGGGACTGAAGAACTGCTATTTTCCTGTGGACACTTCCAGTAATAAATATCAACGACATCAATAAAATAATTTTATACACTGATCAATCTTAAATATATACTGTATATCCACATCTAATACGGAGAAAGATTCTCTAATGTGGTGCTGCGATTTGTTCTAATCAAAGCGTATCTGTATATGACCACCTGTCCATTAACAACGCATTCAAAGATGGTGTCCTTCTGCTTCAGTTTCAGCTCCAGCTCCATGTAGGTAAGCTTGTTCGTGCTGACTTGGAATCTGTCGTCGGTGAAAAGCGCCCCCGAAACTCGATTGTAACACTCTGCGAGATCCTTTGTTCCTTTACCCGCAGTACACCAGTCAAACCTGTACAAACGGACAGCAACAATGTAAAAAGACCAACATATTGTGTCTTTAATAACTTAAGTGAAAGTTGCTTTCTTGCTATTCTTTTAAAGTTGAAGTGGAAAGAAACAAAATAGTTAAAGTATTTACTCAGCCACCGTGGTGTAAGGTATGAGCCGTCCATTCCAGAAACAGTGAAATATCGGCCTTTCTCCTCTTGCGTGATGCTGGACTCCAGACTCATTATCGTCATCATCATCATCATCAGGAGAGGCTGATAAACAAAGGACCAAAATAAAATCCACAATTTCAATCCAAAGCCGTCATATGTCATAAAGTATATTCAGTATTTTACAGTTTGAATACCTTGCACAGCATCGGGGTCTTTGGGGTATGTCTCCTTGTCATAGAGGAAGGGATGATAGCGGATAACTCCCTCCACTGTGCCACTGTCTTTCGCAGAGGCCTTAAACTCGAACGTGTCTACAGCAGAACTTATGTACAGAGTCTGCATGTCGTTGTCAACTTCCCTTAGATTGATCGCACGGGGACACTTGGGAGGCTTCTCCCGCAAAGTGATCTGTTTAAAGAGAGATAGGAATATTAGATGACATACACTGCATTAAAGCATAAGTACAAAGCAGAGTCACTCTTGTCAACAATTTAAGCTTTTTAGACCAGCAGCCTCACCTGAATGTCAATTTGATGATCTGAGTTTGTAGAGCTAGCAGCTCTTAAGTCCTTCCCATTGACTCCATGAATATAATAGTGATATATGTGACTGAAATATGGACAAAACAGATTGTTTTTTTATATGAAATCAATCAAAGCAGACAACCTGGGAACCTTAAAGTGGCAGTAGGCAGAACGTTTTTGGCATCATTGACAACACAAATTCCATAATAACCTTTCAGCATATTGTAATTCAAGTGTTCTGGGAGAAAACTAGACTTCTGCACCTCCTCACGGCTCTGTTTTCAGGCTTTTAAAAATCTGGTAATTTCAGAGAGAGAGCGTTCCTATTGGCTGTTCATTCAACGGAGGCAGCTGTCAATCACTCGCAAACTCCGATCAAAACGGTCAAACTAGGCAGCGCTGATCAAATATGAATCAATATTCTGTTACTGTAATGCCTATTTTTTTCAGATTACCTGTCTCATATAGTCAGGATATAGTGACCATTTTATGAAAATACATTTTTTTTAGTCATATTTTCTCCAATTCTACCCACTGCTGCTTTAAGACTTTTGAGTACATATCGGATGGTGTGGGTGAATGAACTCACGCTAGCTGTCTGGTCCACCCTTCGAAATCTTGTTTCAGAAAGGCGATATGCTCGGGTGAGATCCCCATAATGACCACGGCTGTGAAGCTTTCCTTCCCAGATTCCTC
>CAKALG010037674.1:0-12669 GCA_916700815.1 Helicolenus hilgendorfi | reverse complement strand
TGAAAACACACAGGTAGCTGGACAAGGATTATGCGCAGTAATCAAAACAGTGGACCTAAAAATACTCCAGCCAAATCGCTGCAACAGCTGCTCCGGTCTGACTTGAGAGTAAATAGACAAATAGTCCAGTTTTTCTATATGATTTGACATGCAGAACCTGTGAAAAGGCTTAAAGCGTATTAAAAGCTCAGTGGATTGCTGCTCTGCTTAGAGATATGCAGCCGGCTATAGTGCAGCAAGGCTCTTTCACTAAATCCACCCATTGCTGATGTCCATTAACACAAGTGTGGGGTTCAGTGGGCAGCCTATTGATGCCTGTAAAGTATGTGCATTACACATTGTTGAAAAGTCCTTCAGCAGCCTTACATGGGCAAATCCTGCAAGCCACTTACCCCCAATGGGTTAGCATGATTAAAATGTAATTTCTATGTCGTAATCCATTCCAATCCTTTCACCCAACAATCAGCATTTTTATTTTGTATTCTAATTTCTCCGAACTGTGGCCAAAAACAGTGAGGTTCTCTTGACGCTCCCGAGCAGCCCAATCTCGATCCAGTAGGAGGAATGTAGCAGATGCAAAGCGAGGACGAGGAGGACGAGGACGAGGAGGAGGAGGAGGAGGAGGGGATGGTTTTGCGCTTAGCATGGCGCTGTGCTTGTAAAGCCTCAACAACTGACCAAGAGGAGCCAATGCTACATCACTGCCAGATGTTCAGTCAGATTAAATGGCTTCCCATCCTATAAACTGAGTAGCAGCGTGGGCTTTAAGAGGCATACATGGATGCCCCCGAGTGTGCAAGCATTTCCCCTTCATTTCCCTGATTACAAATGTTTTTATTTGGAACAAAACGCCAATTTGGAAACCGACATGAGAGACTAGAAATCTCTAACCTTTACCAATCAGATCGACCGGATTCATTTCTAAGATTTAGACAGTTGTGAGGAGACACCTGTTTTCTGTTGCTGCAGCTGCACCCGATTCAACTGTTATCAGGCCATTAAATAGGTGTTATCAGTCGCTATAAGCACCATAGATGTGGGTCTACTACTGGGCCTACTATGTTGTAAAATAAAGTCACCATAAACGTGGGTTCTAACATGTTGTTAAACTGAATGTTAGGTTTAGGTAAAAAAAAACTACAACTTATTTAGGTTTAGGCAACAAAACAGTTGGGTTTAGGCAATAAAACTACAACTTTTTTAGATTTAGGCAACAAAACTACAACTTCTTTAAGTTTAGGCAATAAAACTACAACTTCTTCAGATTTAGCTAACAAAACTACACCTTCTTTAGGTTTAGGCAACAAAACTACAACTCCTTTAGGTTTAGGCAACGGTCATGATTACTACAGTTGCTAGAGGTCGCTATCGTGTAATTTTATACCTTCTTTCGGTGATCTACCATGTGAAGATGTTAAAACCTACTAGTGGGTGTAGTAGACCCCTATTGACCTACATCTATGGGGCTTTATAGCGACTGATAACGCCTATTTAATAGCCTGACAACATATTTTAACATGCTGATGATGTCAGGGTGGAAACCTGAATGGTTGCTGCATCCACATTTAGCTCAAGAGGGAACACTGCAAGAAGAATATCTTCTGAAAGTCATATTTTCAAAATATGTTCCAAAGAGGTGATATAGAATTAGTTAATGTTCATATATCTACTATTTCTTAAGATTTTCTTTTGGAGAAAACAAAAAAAAACAGAACCAAAAAAAGAAAAAATACTATAGTGAGAATCTCACTCTGACAGAAAAAAAATCTCCCACTTGATTTGAACACCTACTACACACCATAGCCTTGTTATTGTGAATAGTCATCTTTTTCAGTGTGACTGACTGTGATGACGGAGCAGTTGAGGTGACGCAGCAGCGCACTCTATGGACGCTCACCAGAACTACACGTCCGTGTGGCCCAGTGAACGCACCACGCACATACACATACACACACACAGCCGCCTGGTTATAATATCGAGGTCAAATGCATTGCGCATCACGTGAAGACACTGAATGCAGCCCAGCATTGTCACAACACACATCGGCATTAACAACCGAAAAAATGATAAGAATGTCACCAAAAAAAAGAATCGGTGTCATGCGCAATAGTGCATCTAAAGTAACCAATATGCATCAAATGGTGGCCCAAAACGTGCTATATATATTTGATGGGAAGCAGGTGGTATGGAGCCATTAATCATGTTCCCATATTGCTTTAATATTAATATCCAGGCTTCACATCAGGTGCTTGAGCTTAATTGGCATGATGATGATTCGCATTTCCATCTTAAACCATATTCTAAAATGCGTAATTACGCAAAATGCAGCTAATACTCCAACACTCCCATGTTCAGTGTGATAGATATCCAGCCTATGGCTCCTGTTCTGCTGAAGGGAGAAGCACCATCACAAGGTAAACCCTACTATAGCGCTCAATTCACATGGATTTTTGCAGTTGGAATTGTCAACTTACCTCCCGGCTTCGTTGCAGTGAAACGATAATAATCCCTTGTCGCTGTCACCACACGAATCCGACCCAAATGTAATGTAGTGTAGTGTCGCGGTGGGCTGGATCAACAGAGAGCCGATGCCCTGCTTCTCCGACTGACTGTACGAGGCTGTTCATTCAGAGCTGAGTGATAGTGGGGAGTGAAGGAAGGGACTGACAAGTCGGTCAAAACAGCAGCACCACGCCTCCCCTCTTAAAGCTACCGCGCTCTGTCTGTCTGCCTGTCTGTCTGCAGTCTGTCTCTCTGGGTGTGTGTTGAAAGTGAGGATGAAACACTATCACAATCATAAGTGAAACATTTCATTATTAAAGCTGCAGTAGGAAGAATTGTAACAATTAAAAAAAAAGACAGTAGTACAGAAAATGATCTGAAAGAAATCATGTGCCTCTGTGTCCTCCAGTGTCCTCGACACCGGTGTCCTCCGGTGCTCCCTAACGACATCTGCAAGATTTCACAGACCCGGAGGAAAACAAGCAGTAAGAGCTGATCTAAGGGTCTGCTGTCCAGCTGCTGTCTATGAGAGCCGGCTGTTGATCACTCGCAAACTCAGATCAAACAGTCAAATTAGGCTGAATCAATATTCTGTTACTGCAATGACTATTTCTCGCATAAACTGTTTTCAGAAACATCTTGTAGTGCAAAATGTGAGAGATTGTGACCCGGCAGCCATGTTGAGATCAGTTGAGGAAATACCAAGCACCGCCCACCATCTGGAGCACACTTTCTATAAAGGTCCCATATTATAAAAAAAGTGAGATTTTCATGTTTTTTTTTATTATAAAGCTGGCTTAAGTCCCATATAAATACTGTGAAAGTATCCAAAACACTCAATCCACAGGGAAATACACACAGCCCGTATTCAGAAACTCTGCATTTGAAACAAGCTGTAAGGATTTCTGCCCATTCGTGATGTCACAAATATACAATATTTAGACCCTTTACACAGTTTTAAACGTAAACATTCTAAATGTGTCCCAGTTTATTTCCTGGTTGCAGTGTATGTGAATGTCATCGGCTGACAGGAAGTACACATGGACCCAAGCTGTTACCTAGCAACGCAATTCCGTCGCAATTCCGTCAAAATGCACTAAAACGGAGCGTTTCAGACAGAGGGTAAATACAGGTATATTCAGGCAGACAGTATGAGGAACATTAAGTTTTTTTTTTAACATTACAGCATGTAAACATGTTCTAGTAGAAACACAAACTACAAGTATGAACCTGAAAATCTGCATAATATGGGACCTTTAACTTCCAAGTCCAAGTCGAGTTTCAAGTCAAGTTATTTTCTGTCAAGTTAAGTTGCAAGTCATCAAAACAGTGACTCGAGTCAACTTGTGGTCAAAGCTCCCTGTAGCAAAAGTGCAACACATGTTTGCAAAGTAATATATAGCAGCTAACGCCACATAATTAGATATTAATAGATAATTACCACAAATACTACAGCCATGGAGATATATATTTTAATAGGTGTGACTAGAAAACAACTTGAAGTAAGTTATAAACAGGTTTAAATGTACTGAAGGGCTCATGTTTGCCAATGAAATAAGCTCCAATGAAGTTTCCCAAACATGAAGTACAGGTCTTGCGTCCCCAGCTGCTAAGCATTTAATCCTCTGAAATATGAAGAAACAGTATGACTGGCTGTGTTTTGATCTCCTCGCAGCCCCTAATCCTCCATTAATTGCAAATTCTGGGCATCCGCTTTGACCTGGGCTCATACATGGACATCAATAGTAATTTCATGTTTGAGAATGACACAAGCCACGCTGTGATTTGTATGAGACAATTTCCATGAACATCTTCAGAGGCAGAGAGGAATGATATTTCTCATGTCTTTCATGTCATTTAAAAATAGCAGCTGGAAGACTGAAAGGGTTGCCAGTGAGCAATTTGCTGTTAATGTGACAGCGAACGTGCGGTTATATGGTGTCAAAATGAAAGTAGAAGCAGCTGCTTACCTGCGTTGTTTGGGATTCCTTAAATACCTTCATGCTATTAGGACAAAACAGCTTCCAGCATTATCTAACCCTGTCATACAGAACAGTGTGGAAGTCAGGGTTGCTGATTTGTGCTCATTGTACTGAATCAAATCCTCGTGTACTTGTGCAACATTAAAGGGGATCATGCTCATTTTCAGGTTCATACTTGTATTTTGGGTTTCTAGAACATGTTGACATGCTTTAATGTTCAAAAAACACTTTATATGTCTCATACTGTCTGTCTGAATATACCAGTGGGCAACCTCTGGGGTCTGAAAAGTGAAGCCAATGCTGAAGTGTCTTAAACCTGCATTCTTTCTAATAGCCAGCAGGGGGCGACTCGTATGGTTGCAAAAAGAAGTCTGGTTGTGTAGGAGTCTATGAGAAAATGAGCCTACTTCTCACTTGATTTATTACCTTAATAAACATTGTAAACATGAGTTTATGGTCTCAATCGCTAGTTTCAAGTCTTCTTCAACACAGCATGATGTTCATTTAGTAAATTATGTTCCCATTTAGAGTCAAATAGACAGATATATAAAGCAGGGAATGATTTAGGGCGTGGCTACCTTGTGTTTGACAGGTCGCTACCACGGTGTTGTCCAGTCTGGGAGTTGTCCGTGGTATCGTCTTAGAACTTTAACCATTTACCAGTGTGTTTTCTGTTCATGAAAGTTCATCATAACCTTTTTGGTCGCCTATAAATATATTTTATGTCAATGTTTGGTTGTACTTAGCTCCACCCTCTCGTGTCACTTCTGGTTGCAAAAAAAACAAGATGGCGACGGCCAAAATGCTGAACTCGAGGCTTCAAAAACGGCAGTCCACAAACCAACGGGGGACGTCACGGTGATTACGTCTACATCTTATGGTGCCTTCAAATGGGGTCGTGTTTACTGTGTTTACGAGTACGGCCCATATTCACGACCTCGGAAGCGGAAGGTTTCTGAAATTTCAGAGTTCGCGACTTGTGACGTGTTTTGTCATGATGACAGAATGGCGGAAGTAATTTAATACTAATAATAAGTTAATATATTGTAATTTCAGCCATATATAGTTTTTCTTTGTAATTTTACAATACGTCTGAAGAAAATGTTGATATTCCCAACGGCCTCATCTTTCTCCTCTGTCATTATTATTATGCATTTACTGCATTATGTTACCCGCTTACTAGTTTGCTAAAGTGTTAGCCTCTCTGGCTTCTAGACGCCGACAGTAACATTAATATTGCCGTTGCTTAACAGCGGTGTTCTCACGACCTAACCACTTGAATGCCAAGAATATCGCGTACACGACTTCCCATGTTGTAAACACGAGCTCACGAGTTTCATTCGAAGGCACCGTATTATACATTCTATGGAATATACCTGTATTCACCCTTTGTCTGAAACGCTCCGTTTTAGCGCCTGTGTCTTTCAGATCGAGACAGCCCACAAAAAAAACCTGACTAGGTTGTCTTATTTCACAGTTTGTGGGTTGGTTAGGCACTCCAGATATACTAACATGTATGTGTACAAGCACTGAAAATGTGAGTTTTTCATGATATGTCCCCTTTAAGAAACATATAATATTGTCCATAATGGGACTTTGATTATGTAAAGAGAGCTCCTCATTTATCATCGAGTTGTTTCTCGGGTCAGAAATAATTGCGACAGCTACTGTAATTGTCAGGTTCGTCAGATGGTGAGTATATATGTGTCTACTCTTTGACTGAAGTTTCAGGAGTAGACAGAGCTGTCCAGAAGCTCGGCGGCTCGGCCTGTCAGACCCGGGATGACATTATCCAGCGGGAGCGAGTGATTCGGCCCCTGGGAGAAAACCAGGCAAGGAGGCCTCGATTAATCTCTTCAATTTGGCAAAACCAAGGGGAGGTCAAATCTATAATCCAGAGCAGCTAGTATGTCATAGGGGAGTGAGATTCATGTCAGATAATGACACTCTGTCAGTAACTTTAACCTGAGCCTTTTTAGCCTGACCCCCAAAATGCAGTAGACTTGGCGACACACACACACACACATACACACATAATGCCCCCAGCTTTACTTTATATGGTGCCAGAATGCAGTTCAGACTTTATCTTAACCATTCTATTGTTTGGAACACAAATATATGACATATTATACGTAACCCCATGTCACAGTGAACAGTGTCTTCAGACTTCACCACAAATGAAGTCTTTTTTCCAGTGGCCGAAGCTTGGAGTTAGTTACTCCAGGTTTTACACTGACCTCAGAGAGACTTGTGGGGAAAAGGCCGAACCTTTTAAATAATTTTGAAACTGTACAGCTTTTACATCCTTGCACAGATCCGCCGCAGAAAGCCAAGACTAACAGATGCGGTGACAGGAGGGTTCTGCGAGCGTCTATCTGCAGACAGAAGCCAGGTTGTTTTGTAGACAGTCTAGATCTGACGCGGCTGAAGATGTGAAAAGCCCCAGTCGACACTTCAGGATCTCAGGGGGTGTCTGGCAGAACATGGCGCTTACTGAATTCACACATGTCCATTAGCATTTACATGCGCACATGCTTTTATGTACAGTGAAACTTGCAGACATGCACACATGATCGATGCATATATATATATATGTATTACACATGCTAAAACATATCTCCCTATTAGCCTCAAAAGTGGATAAAGAACAGCCATAGCAGTCATAGATACATTATTTGTATTTTTATTACAACACACTTGTCAGGTCTGCCTCCTGGGATGAAAATGACTCGGTGCCCTTGACAAGGGGCTCTTACCTCAAATTACCCGAGTAACAAGCCAGCTGAATAAATGACTGAAACGTTCAGTGTGAACAGTGAAAATGACTCCGGTTAAGTGTGTCGATTCAGTGAGTGATGGTGGAAAATAAGAGGGCGTCGCTATGAGGGATATGACTTTGTGCATTCCAAATGACAAATCTGCGTCTAAATGAGAATGTTCCTGTTGGACATATTTATTCACTAGGACTCCCTGAGGATTTAACTAAAAGCATATAAACACGAAGATACATATGGAGTAGATCACTATAGAATGAAGGATGAAAAGTGTTAAAATGCCACATGGTGTGATATAAAAGCCAGTCACAACTTTATTTCACTTAAGTAAGCGTTCTGGTATGAGTCATTTCTGAATGCTTATCAGACAGTGCGATTAAAACCAGAGGCAGCTTGCTTTGGTTTGACAAACAAAAGGCGTAATCCAAGACAAAGTGTTTTACAACCCTTTAATGTACTTGTTGACATCTTAAACTATTAAAAACATCAATGAGTTTGGCTAGGGCCGTAGCCAGGATTTAAGAAATACTGTGGTCACAGGTCAAAGCCTAAAAAATCTAAAAAAGTATTATACCCACCATGTGAGAAAAATTCCAACCAATGTACTAAAACCCACAAATTCACCAAACAAACAAGGACATGACCTATTGTGAGTGGAGAGGACGCACACCACCTTTGGTGTAGCTTTGGTGCACCCCTTATCGTGGCCTTTGGGGGTGCCCTGAGGTGCCCTCAACCTCTAACTGCTTCTGTGTATCTGCTCAGTGGCCAACTTTTCAGACTGAGCTTCATACAGTAGCTTCTAGGTGTGAATTGTAAAGGTTTCCATCCAAATTAAGAAGCAATTTTAACTGTATTCATTATCGCTCTTTTATGTCTCTGCGGTAGAACGGCGGCTTCAGTGGATGCAAGTCCCATGCTTCATGTATATCATGATTTATTCATTAAGTCTGTTGCATTTTGCTTTTACTTTTAGATATTTTATTGAAGTGTTTGGAATAGTTGTTGACAGTATCTGTTACTGATATCTGTAAGAACGGGTAACGGAAACAACAAGGGATAAGATACGACTGCAATCATTAATAATTAAATTGAAAATAACAACACAGAAATAAGGGATACTTTCTAACATTGGGGAATAGTTTATAAGCAAAACAAAAATGTTAGAAGTGATGCAGCAATCAGGTGGCGGACCGGCCAGACCCGACGGCAGACATAAATCCATGGGCGGGCGTTGGCTTTCCATGAGCATGTGAGTGTATTGATCAGACTGATTATACAATTATATCTATCTATACGTATCATGTGCACGTCACGCTGAATTTTCACTGATATGGAAACAACTTAAGTGAAGTCATTGACAGTTAATCTGTTTAGCACGTCTGGAAATGCAGCCCGCCTGGCTGCGGCCTCGGAAATGGAACACTTTCTGGGGCGCTGCCAAGACGTGGATGCAATTTCAGACAAGCAGAGCGATACAAATAAACATGACATAAACATTGGGGATTACTTGGACCCCTGTAGGGGGGACCCGGGAAATGTTTTTATTAACAAGCTATGTTTTTATGTTTTTTCATGCACTGTGATACCTTATTTAGATTCAGTAGGCTGCATGTCTTTATAGGCTAATTCTGAGCAACAAGTGGCTGAAAGGATCTGAAAAGTCCACATTTTACTAATCCATCTAAGAAAATAAAAACACATTTAGCGTTTATCAAAACTCCAACTTTTCCACCTCAGAGTAAATAATATTTTTTGCAATATTTCCACTTCTTCTGGCATTTCCACTTGTGTATATTATGTGCAAAATCATTGAATGTATGAAAATAAATTGAAATGCATACAACACTGTAAGTTTGAACATTACAAAGAGAGGAAGTGAGTGAAAAAGTTTTTTTTGCGTGTGTGTGTCTGTGTGTCAGTATATACTGTACATATACTCCCATGTCTCCTTTAAGGGTTTGGAAGATCTAATGTTGCTTACATTTTAATGACGTTTTTTCTTTTTAGGGCAGCATTGAAAGAATCATTAGCAACGGATCTTCTCCAAAACCTGACCGGCACAATGAGAAAAGTTTTCTCCGGCCGGTTGCGGTGCTTGGTTTTAGCTCCACTGTTTTTTTTAACATCGCAAACTTTCTCATTTTACGGCTAAACAGTTCACTACAAGATGTTTCTGAAAACGTTTGTGGCGAGAAATAGGCATTACAGTTACAGAATATTGATTCATATTTGATCAGTGCTTGAGTTCACAAGCTTTGCGAGCGGTGATTGACAGCTGCTGCGGAGACTGCTCGGCTCCGATTGGTTGTTTTTCTTCGGATGTTGTGGAATCTTGCAGATGCCGTTAGGAGCACAGAAGGACACACACTTTATCACACATTATCTGGCTCGTGTACTATTGTCAGGATATAGATAAAGACAGTTTGACCAAAATGACAAAAAGTTATTTTTATTAAAGTTACCAACTGTAGCTTTAAATGTTTGGCCACAATGACGAATGCATAGGTTGCATGGCACGCAGTGGTTTTCACATGTTTATATACTGTATATGGGTGGGTCGGTGCCACCCAGGAAAATTCCTCGGCTTTGGGAAACGGGCAGCATGTAAAGTAAACACAGTTTGTAATGAAGAGGCTCAAACATTCATACTAACAGAATGGTCCTATAATGCAAAGTGTACATAAAACATGTACCGACAGACTAAACATACACTCTAGCTGCAATATCTAACAACGTTTCATTGTCGTTAGGAAGGTAGTGTTTTTGTGATGCTACAGAAGAGACACTGTGAGCCTCGTTTACAGCAGGCTTCCTGGTTCTGCTCACCTGACATGCTCCAAACAGCTGACCTGGTTGTGCTGCTATCTAACACAACACAGAGGCCCTCTATTGTCCATCAAACTGCATGCTCTGCTGCTTTTTGTCTACTGTTTTTGTAGACAAACACATGCACTCACATAGCATCTATTTTCTCATCCTGTCTGTGTCTCCCCGTAACCTCTGCGATGGAGGGTGAAAGACACAAGGAGAAAGCGCAGCTCAATTACACCTCCGACAAAACTTCTACATTAGCTTCCACCCAGAGAGGAGACAAAGTCGCGCGTATGTGTTTCCCTTTCCCTACATGCATTGTGATGACTATAGTACAAAATCTGAGAATCAATAAGAGTTGTTCTATTTCTGCCTCGTGTGATACGTTCCCTTTCATTTCCCGGCTGTCATCAAAGTCTCCTTGCATTTGTCTTCCTCACCGTCTCGGCTGCTGTTATCTCCTCGGTTTATGGTCGAACAGATTGTGTACGTAATTGGGTGTGTGAGAGAGTTTAAAAGCAATATCATTACAAAGCCATTACATGGACGCTGATGTTGGCAGAAATATTGATTTTTCAGCAGAAAACTTGAGAAGAAATGGAATTTGCATTGGCCCTCTGGGCAGCAAAAATATTTAAAACTAGAATGGCACTCGGAGAGCGCGGACCTCCGCCAACGCCTGACTTTAAAAACAGATCGTAAAATCGATGACTCTTCACATTGTGTCCTAAAGTGATGGAAACACAGTGTAAACAGATTTATGTCCCCACAACATGAGCAGGACTGTAGTACTCGAGTCCAGTCTCAGTCTCAAGTCCACTTTTTTGAAGTCATGCACTTGTCTTGGACTCGCGCCTTGTCGCACTTGGATTTATCTTGGTCTCGGGCTTAGCTATTGAGAACGGGTCAAGTTGTTCCCGGCTGCTGATTTGGGATCAATTGTACAGAACGTTACATTATTTGCATGAAAGAATTAAAAATTAATATTTAATGACAATGAAGATGTCCCTGCTCGTGTGCATATTGGGGGTGGTCCCGTGGTAGAAATGTCAGTTGCAAATATCGGATCAAATTCAAGGTTTACGAATGTAATGTTTGATTGAAATGGTCCTCAAACCTAAATTCAATGCATTGATTAATTTGATGTTAGAAGATATATCAATATTATTTATTGATGGATTATTTCTGTCCATCCTAACTCAATAATCACTATATTAGCATTGGAAATACACTATTGCCTAGTACTCGATTTGCTCTGGATTTGGTCTTGACTTGGTCTTGACTGACTTAGGACTTGGTCTTGACTCAAACTCGACTGAACCTGGTCTTGGACTGCGCTTGGTCTCGATTAAGTTGGACTTGACTACAGCCCTGAACAGGAGTAATACACCACCACACACCCACACCAACACCCACACACACACACACAGGCTCTGATCTCTCCAGTATGGCCTAATTGAATGTGACACATTTGGTGCTAATCAATACACAAACCCATTGTTGCTATGGAGATATCCTCAATGAACTGTCCCCATTCCTATTTGTGCCACAGACACCGAATGACAGAGCGAGACATTATGTCTGCAGGAGTCACGCTGTTTGCATTTATAGCATTATATAACCAAGTGGTCAATAGTGCATAGCAATAATATTGTTTTATCAAAACATATGATCTGCATGGTAAAGCATTCCAAGACCACTTTGTGGTTTTCGCCACGCATCCAATCGGACTTTTCCTGCACTTTTTCTAAAGCAGAAACCTCTTTGGCTGAGTCGACGTGAGCGTGGATCGGCCTCCTCTGGTGTGACACATCACGGGGGGGGGTTGGCCAGGGCTAACCGTGACATAACACAGCTTATTGTCAGAGGAATGGCATGCAACAACAGTGGCCCGAACGTACGGTCCTGAATAGGACTTCAAAGGCAGCCGAGTTCAGCACCGCAAGGTATTTCATTGTAACTCTACCACGCTGCGGAGGAAGAGGAATTTGGATGCTATAGAATCCTCCACGGCAGCAGGAATTCGGCGGACGTACCTATGGGGTCTCTCGTGTCCAATTCCCACTCAGCTCGTTACAGTTAGCATTCCCCCGCAACTCTTACATAACGCCGTATTGTGTGCTGAACCGTCACCTGGACCCGGCTCGCGTTGGGAAGTGGATTTTTCGCTCGGGAAAGGGTGGAGAAAATGGATTTACTGTAGGACATCCGCCAGTGTTTCCAATACATTGGAGTTCTTTTAGTTTGTCATTCCAGCTGCAAATATTCCTCTAGCGCTCTTTCAACCCTGTCTCTCATTTCATTATTTTCTCTCCATTCCTCTACTCCCCCATCCTTCCCTTCCTGCTACCTGCAAAAGTTCACAAGGAAATTCTCCTGATGTTTTCATTATATACACATTCTCTCTGCTGCTTTCTGTCCTTCATGCTTCTATCTGCTTGACGGTTGAGAAGTGAAGATGTGGGCTCTCTCAAACCCAACTTGGTTCTATTTATACTGTGCAGTTAGAGCGGTTAGCTCTGCGTTCAGAGCCCCGGGCCTTTCAGACCCGTGGAAGGGAGGGCCCTAATCCACCCACTTTCCCCATCGCCAAGCAC
>CAKALG010037669.1:0-11320 GCA_916700815.1 Helicolenus hilgendorfi | reverse complement strand
GTTTTGCCAGTTCTTTCCACTTCAAAAGGTCAAACTTCATTTGATATGGCAAAAATTAAAAAAATGTAAGCAAAGTTGCCACAATGAGGGAATGGAGAGTAGAGGTTAGGGGGGGGGAAATTTGATCCAAATACCTGAACATAAAACCGGCAAGAGCGCTCTCTTTTCTGCAGCTGCAACCCAAAGGAAATGCAAGAGTTAGCAAAAGGTCAACAACTCAAACAATTCCACTTGAATACATTTCCTCTGCTCAAGCAGATTTGAGAGTAGTGAGAAAAAAACCCCAACAATATTACTCTTGCAACAATCATTTTCACGAAATTGTGTGCCAAGTAGCATTTACAGTACATTAATTAAACCGTAACAGAAAAACAGCAGACTTGTGTGTTAATTAGCACTAAAATGAGACATACAAGACATGTGGGAATACGCCTATGACACTCTTAAATGTGATTTTCAAGGTTATTATTTGATTTAATTGTTATTTTTCACTTAAGAAATTCATGTGAGAGCTATTTATCTTTTTGAACCTCTGCCACGGATGAAGGGGAGTTAGCGCTGACAACAATTTAGCATACCTGAAAAATGACAGGAAGCTCAACGCTGTTAGCACTGCATGGGGAGTGCATCATTTTAATTGAGTTCTGATACAAGTAAGGTAGCCAACAGAGCTACTCTGAGGCTTAACAGCTAGGATCTAGTACCGTGCTAAATCCCATGCAGATTAGCTCCAAAGAGTACCGTGCCCCCCCATAAAGGAGCCTCTTGCTCTACATCACAGCCCCGCTCTTCTGGAAACGCTCCCGTCCGTACCGTTAGCCAGCTCCCCTTTGATCATGAAAACGACACTGATCTCACCGTTTGCCAACTCAATCCTTTCATTGTCTGCTGGCAGAGAGCATTGTGCTTCGCTATCAAAAAAGAAATCTTTAATTCGCTTAGCTCTTTGCAGATTGTGTCAAAATGATTGAACTCGGGAGGTAAACATCAGCCACTGCCAGAGCAGGGTAGGAAGAGTTCTGTGAGCTCTCGCTAGCAAAGGAAGTCGAAACACGAGGGAGAGATGTGGGGCGATTTTTTTCTCCATAGATGCACCATACTGCGACAATGGAGTCTATATCGGAGGACTGAGAATTATAAATCACAAGTAAAGCCTGTGACCTTCTAAATTATTGTGGATTTAAAAGCTTTTTTCCCCTCAACCCGCCATTTCCTCATCTTTACAAGAGAAGCTAAAGACTTCGGCGGCAATCTGGACCACAGCAGTAGCCTCTATCTTGAGTGGTGCATTTTATGAGAAACCTTTTTTTCAAGGAGGTATTATAAACTCTAGTTGCTCCTCGATGTGAATTTACTCATCGCGTTCCCTACTGAGGCCTTTTTGGCCATCTTTACTGCCTCCCCCTCTCCATTGGAGAAAACTGGCACTAAAAACTCAATGGGGACATCTGTGTCTGTTGCGGCAATGAAATAAAAACCCGTGCCGGAAAAAAAAAATGCTATCTGAGAACAGGTGTTCGTGTTCCTCTACAAGTGAAGCCGCTCCAGCAAATTAACGACTGACATTTTGAACCGCTCCGACGTTTGCTTTTCTGTTGGCTGCTCAGCAGACAGAAAGTATTATTTTAGCTCGCATTGCCTGAGTGCCCCTTACTGTGCGCTCTGCTGTGAATTGGGGAGTAAATGCATTAGATTCCAGGTTCAGCGAAAAATGGAAACACTCTGCACTCCTACGACTTTAGATTCAGCCCAACTTACCCTGGTCCCATTAATATAAATCAAGTGGTACAAGTGTAGCACTTTTGACGAGCATGACATATGGATAACATCTTTTAAAGTACATCAAAGTTAAATCGATAGAAAAATACATGAAACTGGAGTAAGAAAAAAAGGTGTGTGTTAGTATGCACCGGACCACAGGAAAACGCTGGATATCATTTTACCTGACAGCACTCGGCCAAATAGCAGATCATTAAAAGAATACCTACTGTTCAGGTTTGACTGGATTGGAGTTTTGTGGTAGATAGACCTCTATTTTGGAAAAGTTTAGCTCACTTCCAAATTGACTTTGAGTAAAATCGTTCACCTGAAATTCCTACATTTTGAATCTGCTTTTTGGCAACAGTGTGGACAAGCAGGGTAATAGATCACCCTTCCTGCGGGCCATGTTTATCTAGCCTGTTAGACAGTCAGGATATTCTCTTAAAGCAACGGAGAAGATATTTCTTCTTTAACTACCTTGTTGAGGCTCCGTGCCGCGCTATCTTTGCCGCCTGGCGTGAGGTTCCTCAGCTGCACGTCGAGGAGATCCACCAGCTGAACCATGGCCTTCACTGTAAAGGTGATGTCTCCTGCCTGAAGATTACGCTTCGTCTGTTCCGCCAACTCCCTGGCAATGACTGCAGCCGTCTCTCCAGCTTTTAGCTGTAAAAAAAACAAACAGAAAATAGGAGCGGATTCACTTACAAAAACCTCTTTCAAATTGTGACAGGAACATTTGAATATCTGAACTGGATAAGATGTATTCCTCTACAGCTGAACAAACATCCAAACAAGCCTCATATCCTTATTTTTTTTGCTGTGGCATGAACTTATTATCTGCAACCTATGCAGTGGAAAACATGGGAAAACATGACAAATTGCTAGATACAAATGTGTAGCCCCTTAAAATGAATGTCGTTTAGCCTATACATTTTCCGGAACTGCTGCTATAATGCACACAATTAATGTGGTGAGACGGTGCTCAGCTGTGTGTACACTGGGGCCAATATTGTATCCGGAAGCAATTATGAAATCAGCTATTGAGAGAATTTCCCCAGATAGCCTTACACCTTTATGAAACTAATGGGGAGCACAGCAGCTTGGGGCAAGCAGTGTGTATGTTTTACACAGAGGACAGAGCCTCTTGGTTATACATTTTTTTGTTCCAAAGCTTGTGTGATTTTTGTGTCTTGGGATTTGTTGAAAACAGATATGTAGTGTTTTATTTTTGTTGTTGTAAGACATAAAGTAAGGTTTGCTTTGTAATGTTTTGGAGACCTTTCCCATGTTTTCTAACTATTCTGCTCCATCATATTTTCTTTCAGTCTTTTCTCCAACATTACTATTTCACAATTCACCAGCATGTATAATGACATTCCTCAAAACTAAAGTGTTCAATATAACCTCTCCATCGAACAGCCATCGTCTAATCATAGGTTAACAACAATAACTAAGGCATGGAAGGTCTGTCAAGCTATGAATTTCGTGCATGGGGCTCTAATAAGGAAAATATTTGCCATTTAACTAACACTGTGGTCTTCCAAGAAGCACACATAGACTGTATATAAGAAGTAGACGTAGTCACCGCAAGGTCACACATTGCTTTGTGGACTACAGTTTCGAAGCCTCGTGTCTGGCATTTTGGTCGTCGCCATCTTGGTTTTTTGCAACCAGAAGGATGGAGCTCAGTAGAACCGAACACTGACATGTTTAGGTGACCAAAAGGTCATAATTTACTTTCATGAACTGAAAACACAATGTGAAAGTGTTAAAGTTCTAAGACAAAAACACGGACAACCTCCAGACCGGACAACGCCATAGTAGCAACCTGTCAATCAATTTGACTCTAGATGGGACCATAATCTACTCAATGAACATCATGCTGTATTGAAGAAGACTTGAAACTATAGCAATTGAGACCATTGATTCATGTTCACAATGTTTACTGAGGTAATAAATCAAGTGAGAAGTAGGCTCATTTTCTCATAGACTTCTATACAATCAGACTTCTTTTTGCAACCAGAGGAGTCGCCCCCTGCTGGCTATTAGAAAGAATGCAAGTTTAAGGCACTTCAGCATTGGCTTCACTTTTCAGAACCAGAGGTTGCCTACTGGAAGCACAGAATTAGCCTACCACATTGTGGTGCTACAGGTTAAGTAAAAAACATTTGTGTGGTATTTTCCCACATTAGCAGCTCTGTCCTGCTCTTTTTTTGTTTTTTGGGAAGTTTACCCTCCAGCAACCCCATCTAACGTTATCCGAGACAACTTTTCATTTGCCAAATAGCCGCATATATCATGTAGTTTTGCTTACAATAGAAGGGAAAGTGCCTCATGCTATTTCTTTCACAGGAAAAACTTCGGAATATCTAAAACTTGTGAGCTATGGAGGCGTCTGTTTATTGGCTAATGAGGCTCACCACAAACCCTGAAAGGTTTGCTTGCAAACTTTGTACTTTGCACATTTACTTATCCTGGTTTTCAAATTAGAGTGTACATCTAAACCTAGCTCTCTCTACCTTAATAATGTGAAGAGGTGCCCCTTGATGTCAACCACATTTCCCACATTTTAGAGTCTGTACTTGCCAGACATGTAAATAAATGGGCCTTATCCAACAACTTAGAAACATAACAGCTCATTATTTTCAGTGCAATGCTATATTTTTTTTAATATAATCCGACATGCTTATTGGGAAATAAAATACTTTTATGAGTACAGGATAGAAGTTATTTAAAAGTCACCAAATGAGGCTGATAAGACCCACTGGGCCAAAATATTTTTTCATGCTGCATCCATATCTATGCCTACAACTATACCACAAACGTTACGTAATAGTTGGTCTTGTTTTTGACCGGTAAATAACTTAAAAGTGCAGTCAACTAGACTAAATGGTCTGATGTTGTCTTTCAAAGGTCAGTTACCTTCAAGGTTTTACTAATAGACTCGATGCAGTAAGATGAGCCTGGAAACCGCAGTGACACCAACTATAACAGGCCCATACTGATTTACTCTGGCATCACCTGCTGTCATCGCCTGTGAGTTTATTAGTCAAGCCAATTATGCTGCTTCACAGAGAGGTGTATGCAGGGAAACGTGTCTTTGGAAGATGTTTTCCTCATTTCCCTCCATGCTCTTGTCTCTTAATGAGGAGAGCTAGGGGATGCAGGGTAAATATCTCTGTCTCCCTCTCTCTCTCTTTCTGTTTATGTGATGTCATTTCTTTCACTTTTTTATTCCCTACATCTTCCTTTCTCATTTTGTCTTACCGAACCATCTGGTAATGAGCAGTGACACATGCAGGACAATGGATCTAGATATAAAATAACAAAGTGCCAGATGGGCATTCCAGATCTCCGACACGTTGATCTTCATTAAAATCTTCACACTGCTGAAGTGTGACTTGCTTTAATAAAAAAAAAAAAGAGTAAAAACTGTTTTGTTAAAAAACACATGCATTACTTGATTGTCACCTCTTCCAGGCAATATTCTACATTAGAATCAAACTGTTACTGTTGAAGCCGTACAAAAACATAGCCTTTATAGCATTGCTCAAGTTAATTTCTCCAAACAGCAGCCTGTAGTGGAGCTTTATTGCACCGCTCAAACGGCGCCGCGCTGCACAGAAATGCACCTGATAATTTCTCTCCCTTCTATTTTGTTCCCCAACAGCCATTCTCCATCCATATCCGCAAACTGCCGTTTGTTTAATGGGCCGAGCTTTGTGCCGTTGAGTAGATCATAAGTGTTATAACATGCACGCCTCAGGGCCCTATGAGTTTAAGGGAGAACATTGCCTGCAATTCATAACCTGGAACCCTGATCCTCACTTGCAGTAACCTCCTCCTCTTTTGATTTGATTCTATTACAGATTTAAACATAGGAAGCTTTATGTGAGGCTTTGCATAATAACTTGCCCGTGGAGGAGAGGAGATACAAATCGTTTGTGCTTGAGAAGTATGGAATGCAAATAAGTGCTGTATCGTGTCAGGAGATAGAAAGTGGTCTGGATTAGCTGTTACCTACAGCAGTCCATTAGACCAGTGATTCAATCCCCCCTCTACTTGTATCTATAAAAAGCTTTAAAAAAAAATTACAAATCCTTGAACAAAATCCTCAATTTGAATAAAGTGATTCAGTATATTAAATGAGTCAGTCTTTTTTATGAAAATGACTTTCTTTAATGAATATCAGTTTCGTCAACATAAATAAAGTGATGACGTCTTGACGGATTCACCAAGCAAATGCAGATACACAATATGATATTTGTTTGTAACGACTTAATAAATTTACCATAATAGCATTAGAGACAAAATATATTTTTTGGTATTGTGGTTAAATAAATGTAATTTATGGCATTGTTAAATTGCTGCTAGACTGCCCCTCCTTTGTCTGCATCAAGCGGGAGCGCATAGGTTTTTGAACGCGGTGAAAATGTTGTTTTTGAAAGGCTAAACGCCAACAAATATGAATTGAAGCAGAATATGTCATTAGAAAAAATATATTTTTAAATTGTTTTATATACCGACTGCTGTATGAATTAGTTGTTATTATGAATTTAGTTATACATGAACAAATCTAATTTTGACAACCTCAGAGCAGACAAATCCTGGCGCACCCCCTGTGATCTTTGCCGCCACCCTAAGAGGGTCCCAGACCTCGAATTGGGAATTATTGCATTAGATCGTGGTGCTGTGGTACTGGTACTGGCCAAACACACGCTTACAGAAAAGCAATGACCCTTCTATTAAGTGAGCCCTCCAGCTAATCCCCGACATTAATTGCCTAGTTAGAAAGAGACAAAGAACAAAAGAGAAAACACAAAAAAGCCCTCTGAGTACAAGCAATATATATATATATATATCTCCTTGATTGCATTGTGATCTGTGATTACTTAGAACAGCCTTAAAGGGCACAGTTCTGTTAAAAAAAAACACAATGTACACATCAAATTAACATTTAAACTCAGTGCCAAATCCATGTTTATGCATTTTTCTATTGGTTGTATTCATTCTTAGGAGACATGTGTTCCTGATCAGGAAAAAAAAAACTACAAAAAGCACCGCCCCAAACAAACCAACTGTGATGTTACTTTAAGTAGCACACGTTGTGCTTATTATATCGCGCTGCTTTGTACCTTCTGGCTGATGAGGTTGACCCAAGGGGAGGTACAGTTGCTAAAATCGGGTCCCTGGGGGTCCCAGTATCCCTCTGGACCCACGCACATGTATGAAGCCACACCTAGAGAGAGAAGAAAGACAGCGGCTTAGTGAGAACAGTGACATCACATTTATTTGAACAAGAGATGTCAGTAAAGAGAGAGCAGCTACAGTGACACATGTTTTGTAACGTGTGTGTGTGTTTCTAAAAGATCTCTTGGGAGACAATCAAGCTTATCCACATTTCCTTTCCCATTATAGAGTGATGGACCACACAATGTGTTCAGTCTTGTCAACGACTGCCCAATTCTTCCGTGTGTCAAGTACTTTTCTTATTTGCCAAAAACTTGCCCGAAATAAAACTGCGACGTCCCAAAGAAACACAATTCTTGAGTGATTAAATTAATGGATGTAGCAAAATGTAATTGGATGGTTTTATCTTATAGTGACTGAAATGAAGTTGCTTCACTCGAGGCCAGCCGAGCTCGCCCAGACAGCGTCTGCATTTAATCATTAAAAGTCAGACAGCGTCTGCGTATGACAGTTCAAACTCCTGCATGAGAAAAATACACCAAATTAGGTGCCAATTAAGTCTGCCATAGCTGAATTCATCACGAAAGGTCAATTAAGTCGGTTTGAGGAAACTGTCTCTGCTGACAGAGTTTAGGAGTGTCAGTCTTACAATGTTCCATCTGGACTTTAGAAAAAAATACACCTCCAAAGTAAAATTAAACAGTGTGAGCATCATCTGTTAGGGCTCTCTGATCCTTCAACTTTATTAATCATAATTGATAAATTGAATTAAGAGATATACAGTAAAAAAACAACCGTTTTTGTGGGCATCTGTCATTTTGTAATAAAGTGCATCTTTAACTTCTTCTTCTACGTACCTCAAATAACTTGCATCTATATTTTCAGAGCTGACATCAGCAGGGCTACATGCTGACATTAAATTGCCCTTGCTTGTACTTAGAGGGAGGGTGTGTTGGCAGGTGAGACGACCAGCATTAGCAGATATAAATTTTGATTGACATATAATTTCCTTCCCCGGTCCACCTTGGACAGCCTTATGTTTGATGGGTTTATAAGATAAGGGACTCTGCATTTCCTCCTATACTGCGAGGCAGGAGAAGGAGCATGAAAGAGGGAGGGAGTGAGAGAAGGAGTCGGACGCGTGCGGGGGGAGACAGAATGACAGCGAGCGGAGTGAGGGAGATGGAAGGGGGAGCTCGAGGAACTTTCAAAGAGTGGCAGAGGAAGCTCACACAGTCGTGTTCTGCTTGGCAGTGTCGTCTGAAGAGCAGTGGCTTTGAAGAATGTGCCGAGAGGAGGTGGGGTATGTGTTCCTCTTATCTTGCCATATGACGGCTGTTAGTGAGGTCTCGACGGGTGCTGGTGTTGCCCATTAATGAAGCCTGTATGTGTGTGTGTGTGTGTCTGAGTCGGTGCGCTGATTGATGAAATGAACAGATTTTCTTAGGCTTTGAGCCAGATTTGAGGCAATGATGTCACTCCCCAATCTAGGGTGACTTGCTCAATAAAAAAGATCGGAAGACGTCGTGTAGGGAAAGATTTTAGAACATTCCTTAACAAAGGCACATTTTTGCAATTTTGTACATATCTGATTTGCATTACGTATTCTTTTGGTTCTAATAGAAAGTACGGTGCCCGTTCAAAATGGGCCTGTTCAGATGGGCCGACTGCTTGGCCTGTGGTTCTCGAGAAACGTTCATCCAAACAACTTCACACTGCCCTTCCTTGGGTCCTGAGCAATACACCGGCCAAATCCCCCCACATTTGGCCGGTGGCTGGTGCTAATTTGCTGCACCCAGCATGCAGTTCAGCGGTGTAACAGTTAATAGGGGTCCCTTCTTAATACACTACACAACGTGTAATTAATGCACTACTAATACATATGTACGTAGATCTCAAGAGTGTGCACTCAACAATGCCTGGGTCCTCAGCAATACACCCGCCAAGATGAAAGTTGATCGGATGAACGGTTGTCAAGAAAGTTAAAGACAGACAGACAGACGGACGGACGAACAGACAGACAGACAGACAGACAGACAGACAGATAGACAGACAGATAGACAGACAGAGACTCTTTCCATTTTAGTTAGACATATCACCACCACTGAGGTGCTTTATTTATGCAACAATCCTGTCTGAACGCAGAAACCCCCAATACCACGGTTTCTAGGTTACCTTTCAGTGAAGTTTAAACTTTAATTCTTCCCTCGTGATTCATCTCCTACTTTAAGAACACAGCGAGATCTTCAAGTTTATGCCGTCAGAGCCTTTACTTTAATGCGCTCAGTGGCGAGGTCTCATTAAAATATGAACAGCTGCTTGATCAGCACTTACGTAGATAGTCATACTTTCTGAGGTAGAGCTTTTAGATTTAAAGCAGCCGACATCGATTTTATCTTAATGCGCACTCGAGTTCATTCTCTTAGTATCGATACAAAGACAGAGCTGGAACAACACAGAGAAAACAAATGGTCTGATGCCTGATAAACAAAGCTCAACAGCCCCTTTCAACGTGCCTAACACAAACATGTTTAGCCCACTAATTAATTACACCAATTGTATCCTGAGAGACGGGAAATAAATATGGGTGTGTGGTGTGCTAGTTACTAGCTTCCATGCAGATGCAATGCTAGGCTATCTTTAGCCTTGCATCAGTGAGTCAGGAAGAAAAAGAGTGAGGAGGGAGGACAGGAAGCGAGACGACGAGAGCTGCAGGGGGAGTGTAAACATAAACAAAACACACACTGGCGACCGACATCGAGGCGAAGAGTCTGACAGTAGACTGTCTCCTAACGAGAGTATCGACATCCTCATAGAGTGGGAGAATAAAGAAACAACATATATATTTCATTAGCAGAGTTTTCAATTTTTAAACAGAGGAATGTTTGAGGTTTCGGAAGATTAATCAGGATGCGCCTATTTTGAAGTGCCGTGTACATTATATGTTATACTGTGTGGACGCCCCACATACTATAAAGTGGTAGACAACAATGAAACAAACAGGAAACAGTAGAGAAGTCCAGTGGCAAAGTTAAAGCTAGGATGGGTAATGTATTTTTTAAACATTGTTGTTATATTTTTTGAAATTCTCTTAAGATCCCGACAGCAATCAATAATCGAACGCTTTGACAACAAAAAAAAGAAAAAAATCTGGTATCTGTGGCTCTCGCAGGACTGTAATAAAGCTGTCCAATCATTTCATTTGACCCGAATGTTATGATTGGACGCCCTAACTGTCTACCTACATGCCTGTCTACCTGTATGCACTCTGCCCGTGCACTCATTGCGTGTCACCTGAGTCTTCCACAAGCTGCTAGCTTGACAAACAATAGCCATGTTCGCCGTTCACGGTCACTATGATATGTATATGTTCTTAATAATAATAATTTTGAGGCAGAGGCATTGGAGGGAGGTCTGAAGGGACGGGCTGTCAGTGTTTCTTTTTCTCAACTTTCTCTTTAGATTTGAGCAACTTTTGGAAAAGAGTTGGCAACACTGGGCTCGGTTTTTTTGGTGGGTTCCTTTTTAAAATCTAGTGTGCTCTTGCTGGTTTTTCCCAATGTTACCAATCTTTAAAGGAAATCTGCTTTATTAAAAATAGCTACCACTAAATTATTTTCGTAGTTTTGGCCAAAGTAATTGTCTGGGAAAATGGTGAGAGCTTCAATGACAACGAACAAATAGGGAAGGGAACAGTAGAAGACAACACAACACTTAAGTCTTTATAATAAGATTATTTAAACCACTTTTTGCATCCACTGACGTACAGATGGGTGCAGTTTTGGCAGGGATGTGGCCGATATATTGTTGTGGTCAATAAGCTACTGATTGGCGAAAACTCTCAATTTACCAGTGCGTCTACATTCCAACCCAAATCCAAATTGTCAAGAGATTTGGGGAGTGACTGAAAGAATGAGATCCTAGATACAGTATAAGTGGCTAAAATTAGGCGAAATGTGGCTAAAACATTCCCCTTGTAGGGCAACAAAGTATATTCCAAGGGATATATTCAAAGCACACTGAAGAGCTATATATTCCACCTGGCCTGAAAGTGCCTCAAGATCCCCAAAGTAGAATGTCAGGGCTGCCTTATTTAGCCTGCTGCCATCATGACTTGCACCCACATTAGATGCTAAAAATGAATGGATAGCCCCTTATTTTATCTTACCAAATAACCGGGGGCCAAACTACAAAAATAAGACTTTCTTTAAATATTTGACATTACAAAAATCGATGTTACCTATGGTTCCAGGTGGACAGGGCATCTTGGCCAGCACGCCCTGCTTGGTCTTGGGCCAGGAGATGTCCATCATCACCAGGGGATTGCAGTACTCCACCCTGATGTTGGGAAGCTTGGAGGAAGGTGGCG
>CAKALG010037667.1:0-10718 GCA_916700815.1 Helicolenus hilgendorfi | reverse complement strand
AAAATATTATATATATAAAATAAATAATAGGGCTGTCAATCAATTAAAATATTTAATCACACATTTTTTTATCTGTTCAAAATATACCTTAAAGTACCTTAAATTTGTCAAATATCTAATACTCTTATCAACATGGGAGTGGGCAAATATGCTTGGTTTATGCAAATGTATGTATATATTTATTATTGGAAGTCAATTAACAACACAAAACAATGACAAGTAGTGTCCAGAAACCCTCACAGGTACTGCATTTAGCATAAAATAATATGTCAAATCATAACATGGCAAACTGCAGCCCAACAGTCAACAACAGCTGTCAGTGTGTCAGTGTGCTGACTTGACTATGACTTGCCCCAAACTGCATGTGATTATCATAAAGTGGGCATATCTGGGAGACTCGTGGATACCCATAGAACCCATTTACATTCACTGATCTTGAGGTCAGGGGTCAAGGACGTAACTTTGGAGCGTTATTTAGCTTCCTTCGTGACAGGCTACTACGACACCAATGGATTCTTTAGGTTTTCTAGTTTCATATGATGCCAGTATCTTCACTCTAACTTTAGAACTGTTGGACAATATATTGATATCAGAAGTTTTATACTCCTTAATATTAGTAACGGCCCCAAAAATCCAGTATCAGTCTGGCTCTACTTTAAATAAATGTTAATGTTGCTCGGTGTCAGCTGGATGTGTAAATATGCAACTATTTGCTCACAACTTCACCATATATGAACTTTCTAAGTGTTGTGTTTACAACTTGTTTTCGCCACAAAAATCAATTACTGCAGGTTTAAAGTATGGCGGCGACAAAAGACAAGAATGTAACAACACTGCAGTTGTCTATAATCACAGAGAGGAGGACAGACAGAAACAGTCTGCACCTTTTGTAGGAACAGGAGTCTGGGTGAGTGTAGGATTTAAGTGTCCTCCGCTTCCTCATTGTTCACATCTGCAATTTTGAAGTTTGCTTCAGCCTCTCTTTTTTAATGCACTAACCATCTAATTATCACCAAGAGTGACACAACAAGCAATGAAAGTAAAAACAACCTCTGTTGGCTGACTTTGCCAGTTTTACAGACACGGATTAAATTAAGTCTAGGACTGAAAGACAACTAAGGAAAGTGCTTTGTGAGATTACACTGATAACGCCCGCATGGGGGATTATAGGCATAACTCCTCTGCTATCACCCCTGCCCTCTATAACAACCACAACGTGATGACTCCAACTTCTGCTGCTCTTGTATAGCTTCTAAATGACTTCTAAATTGTCCTTTGCTTAATTACAGCAGTAATTGTTTGTCACTTTGAGTGTGTAGATGTTTGTGTGCGTGTGTTTACTGCAGATGCGAAATTGCAGTGAACTGAAATAATTAGTAGAAGGGTGTTTGACAAGTAACCATATGATTAATCTCTCGTACTGAATTACAATCTGATGACATTTCGTGTCATTTTTAATGAACACATTTGAAATCACTTCCCAGTAATCATCACGCCCACTTCGCTGTTGGTGGTTCTTAGCATTCAGAGGGTCAGGGGTTGTTCTCACCGTCAGTTCCAGCAGTTCGTTGAGCAGTCCGTTGCGTTTGCAGTGCATGAAGGCGTTGGCGCTGCCGGACTTGGATATTCTTATCCTGGCCAGTCTGGCTTTCTGGGCGTGGGAAGAAGAGAAGAGGTCACAGCATCAGACAGGGTGGGCGGGAGGTCACAGAAGATGACTAATGCAGTGTTTAATGGTGAGAATCTGCCGACTCATCACACAAGCTCTGTAGTAGTTTTCACAGCTACTACTGCTTTTTACCACCACGATATGAAAAACAGAGTGTTTTCATAAAGAAGTTCTTTATGTATGACAACAGAACTCTACTCACCAACATACACTGGCCAAAAGTATGTGGACTGTTTTGTTTTCCTTTTCTCTGTTCTGCTGTTGAATACTCCCACTATGGATGGCCTGCATTTAACTATCACATGGATGATACTGTATGTAATGATATGTTTTGTCCTTGACATGCGGTTTAGATCATTCTCTCTTAGGGATTTGTATTACTTGTATACTTATTTGATTGTGTAAAAGCGTGTGGGTGTACGAGTGCGTGGTCTTTCGGGTTTGGTTTCGGGTTTTGATTTTTGTTCGATGTATGTGTTGTCGTTAAAATTTGTCATTAAAAATAATATAAAAAAAAAAAAAAAAAAGTATGTGGACTGGATTCACTCGTAACTATTTTGCTTATCGGTTTATCGTTAAAGTTATTTTTCTAGCATAGGCACATACAGTATGTTATAATACTGTACAATCATTCTCTGACCCTCTGGTTTCAACTTGTTCAACGTGAATATTTGTTGCTTTTTATATTCTTGTGATGGATTTTTTTCTCTCTATTTTTTGACATTTTACACAAAATAACCAATTGATTAATTGTCAAAGACAAAAGAAATATATAAAAAAATAACTGAAAAGAAAGATTAATTGATCGTAAAAGTAATTGTTAGTTGTAGTCCTCATGAGAACAAGGTGTCGGATTTATTATAGAACAGAAAAGCAGATTTTCCTTCAAAAACTCACCGAGACAAAAAGCAGATGAATCTCACAAAGATGTAATTAGATGTGATTTAATACTGTTTTTGTTTTCATTAAAGTATTTGTTTTCATTGTTTACCCCTCCATCCGTAGAATCAGTCCTTGTATTTCCTGTTGCTAATATTGGATTTGTTCTGCCCGTTCTCATTATTCTAAATTGCCGGTTATTTCTATCCACTCCAGTAAAGGCCAACAACCACTTTGTGGAAGCTAATGAGGATCCGAATGAAAACAATGAAGAACGCCTCTTTGAAACTGCAATTTTTTGCGTGAGTCCAAAAGATTTTAGTTTCATCCTTTCAAAATAGGATAATGAAGATTCAACCTAAACAACAAATCAGAAAAAAATAAGAAAAATATAACCACAAACTGATGTAGTCTGTCAGCAACTGAGACGCAACTAGTGGACGGTTTATTGCATTAGTGCTGATTCTGCCCATAAGAGGCTGAGAAGTTTACAAAAATGCGTCCGCCTCCTCTTTGTCTACAGTACAATGAGGCGTAGCAAAAACATAAATGTGATAACTCCTCCAAAAGATAGATGTGATAACTGAACACAGCGAGGCCGATAGAGAGAGGCAGACAGGAAATGAGAGAGAAATGGTATTGGGGATTTCTTAAAATGAAGAGGATATTAGGACGACTCTATACGGCTGCCTCAAGTGCTTCTGCACACATAAGGTGAGGGATTTCTTTAACCTTGTCCTGCTGCTCTCTCTCTTCTCCGATAAACGCATTTCAGAAACAGGAGACAGGCAGAGCAATATCTGCTTCCCAGACGCGAATCAAAAGTAACAGAATTAAGTTTGGATGCCTCAGAAATTGTCCGTCAGACTGTAGGTACCTGTGAAGGTGTGAGGAATGCTGGAGACTGAAGATGTAATAATAATGATTGTGTATGTACGTGCACAGTGTGTGAAATGAAGAAGGGGAAGGGGAGGATGAGAGACAACCGTCTTCTTTCTACCTACAGTAGCTTCGGCTAAAGCGTGAATGAATTTGAAAGGGAAAGCGCTGTCGAGTCCTTCCTGCTTTTGTTATTGATCAAAAGCTCGACTTGACACAAGAAAAGAAAAGAATATGAAAGAATAACTAACTCTGATCCTATTGATGTGGCGATGAGTACTTCCTCTTCTCTGAAGGTCCATTGAAGCCAAATGGATGTCTATGGAAACTTTACTCTGAGCTGATGAAATTCTGAATTGGTTTGGAGTCCAGAGGTGTGAGCAAGTTTGGTGAAGTCTTAAGACACAAGTTTTAAAGGTGCTAAATTCGTTATCCAGAGTTTTAATATAGCAGCAAACAACTATTTGCTATGTAAAGATAATAGAGGAGTAATGGCAGACAATGTCAGAAAGTCACATTAGCCGCCGGCTCTGCTGTCATCATGTTGAGAGCTGTGTGGAAGCAATAGATGCACTCTGAGTTTCGTATTGAGCACCTTTAAGTCACAAGTCTAATAGAGAGTCTAAGGTTTCCGGTGGAACCCATTGGACCCTATTTCGGAAAAAATATGAACGGTAGTCAACGGAGAGATATAAATATTGCTATAAATCACACATATGATGTTTTTCAATTTAAAACATAATTTTGAAAGTCAAGAAAGTCAGAGTTTGCTGTAAAACTCTTGAAGTATCAGACAGGTGAAAATACGTTATTAGAAAGACTAAACACCCGAAAGTCACGTAGTTACAGCTCTCTCTTTGAAGCTACAATGCCTGTGTGTTTTATACTGCGATGTACTCACAAAAGCAACTGGTCTTGCTCGTTCTTTCTCTTCCTGGCTGATAAAAAAGACCAGGAGTCGCTGGATAAAACATTTAAGATAATGTTTCATTTGTGCCTGGTCATAGCTACGTTAGTTAGCTAGCTAGTGTTGGTTGATGACGTATATTGTCCGAGGCAAAAGACGTAGTTCACTGAGCCGTTTCACACAAAACTAAATGATACGACCAAAAAAATACAACAAACTTTCTTGACTTGCAAAGTTATGTTTTAAATTGACAAACATCATATGTGATTTGTGGCGTAATTCAGGATAAAAAAATATTTTTGTCTCTCCATTGACTATCATTCATATTTATCTATACCAAGTCAAGTCATGCCATATCATCATCAAGTCTCAAGTTAAAATGTAAAGGATAAGGCTGGTGTATTTTTCTTTTTGTCAAAAAAACATGAACAAAACCAAAGCAACAATGGGTTAGTTTGTCGATCTCAATTCATTATGACACTATGACATTATGACTAGCTCTCAGCCCAAAGCCCATTCATTCCTACTGGATTTTTAAAGGGATAGTCCAGTCATTTTGTATTACATTCAATACAGTTGGGAAAATGGTCAAAAGGGGGAGTCCAAAATGTCCCTAACCTGATGTGGGTTAAGCTCCAAAGACGCTGGATCATAGATTTCCAATGCAACCAATAGCATCTTTAAGTTAGACCCTTCCTGCCTGGTAATTTTCCTCGTCTTTCAAACGCAGATTTTATTATGACATTGTCTTTAGAAAACTTCCCCCAGCACCAAAAGACATTAAGCAACTATTTTTGAGTAAACTGACCTTTATGTGTAATATTGGATATTACAGCTTGGCCGTGTAGTTTTTAGCAATTGTTATTCAAACAGGAGTAAAGTGCATTTCTGGGGGACTATTTTCACCTGTGGATTAATATACATTTGCGTTGCTAGAGAGTATTCACGGCAGCAAGATGGTATCTGTGTTGACTTAAATAAACCACAGTGCCCATGTTCATAATGAAGAAACTTGTCACCAAGTGTAACTGTGTGTCTCATTGACTCTTTTTTACGTAACTGAGGATGATGAGGAAGTATTTCACGGCTGGAGAACTTCTCTGAGGTAAATTACTCTAAAATTACAGTCTGTTCAGAGACGGGTCTAATGGGCCTCCTCGACACTCTGTCCAAACCCCAGTGATGATGGATTCTAGTGATTTTACTTTTTTGTATCTGTGGTCTCGGTTGACTGAGCAAATCAGACCTATATGCTCTAACATTACCATCCACAATCCGACAGTCAGACAGCCAGACTGCAGCGGTCCAGAGAAAAAGGCATGAAATGTTCAGCTCTCAGACAAGTGAGCATTCAGACTACTGCATATAGAGACCTTTTCCTTTTTTCCCTTTCCTTTTACCCCAATCAGCCTCTCTCCTTCAGACCTTCTGCTTTCTCCAACCGCCTCCTTTGTGTTCTCATTCGCCCTCATGTCCGACCTCCTTCTCTCTTTACTCTATTGCTCCCGTCGTCTTGTTTTGCCCTCACGTCTCCGGTCTTTTTTTTTTGACATCCTGCCATCTCTCAGTGCGACTCCACTTGACTTTACTGTTCCATTACTGGTGTGACCACAGTCCATTTACTGCCTCGAACACTCAGCGACACCGATGGTGACTGCGATGCACCGCTTTGTTGTGCTGTAATAAAAAAAAGAAACTTGTCTTCTTCTTCTTCTTCTTCTGGGGAAGTTTTCTTTTTGACTTATCAGGGAATTAGGCACATTAGTATCAGGGGTTGTTCCTCCTGCTAGTTATACAATCCGTGGGTGACTGAACATGGAGAGGAGACACTGCACTCTGCACTGAGGCCTTCACTATGCAGTAGTTAGCAGGGAACGACTATCATTAAATCCAATTTAGATTCTCCACTTTCTATTTTCTGACCGTGAAGCTACAACGGGTACATGAGGAGACCTTTTTTGTAAAGTCAAATCCCCAGTTGACTACATAATTGTAATGGGAGCTTGGAGCAGCCTGTTGTTAGAGAAGAATGAAGACGAATGAGACCTATAGGGAAGGCCAGGAGAGATGGAGTAATAGAAGGAGGGAAGACAGATGAACAGGGTTAATATAAAATAAATCTTTCCTGCTTTTCTTCCTTCTCTTTCTGTTCTCATTCTATTAGGGAAAATACAGGGCACATGTGGCTATAATAAGGGTTTTTCTGTGTGCTGGTGAACAAAAATAGCTCACAGGTGCACAGTAAATGTGTTGGTGACTTGCTAACCTTTTAGAGTTATGGGCATAAAAGCAAGGGAAGAACAGAAAATTACACGGACCAAATCCAACAAAGCAACTCCTGCACGCTGAGCTCCAGGTTTCCACCAACAAATCAACACATGTATTGTACTTTCCTGGGTTGGCAAAGCATTGTCACTGTGTAAGAAGATTACAAAGGATCTAGAGCTCTGGTTTTCAACCTGAGGGGGTCGCAAGGCTTTTCTTGATTTTAAGGGGTTTAAGGTAATTTAAAAAAAAAAAAAAAAAAAAATCAGTTGGCTTAAATCTGAGCATTTCATTAATTTCTGTAAAGAAAACTAAATTAAATTGCTACTTTTAAAGTTTTGATTATTATTTAAAATATAAACCAAATCTCACAGGATCCAATACAATTTAAATGTATTTATAAAGCACATTTAAAAACAACAAAAGTTGACCAAAGTGCTGTACAGTTAAACATAAAAACAACAAAAACAAAATAAAACTTAAAACCAACAGAATATTAAAATGCGTAAACACAAATAGAAAAGCAAAAAGGATTAAAATAGGCAACTCTCATGCCGAGCCAAAAGCCAAGGAATAAAAGTGCAGTCTAGGTTTGATTTAAAAACAGGCAGTGTGGAGATAAGGGCACGGTGATGATCTGAATACAAGCTATATTCACATAAACTTCCCTCTCTGTTAAACAGCCTCGTCCTGCATTAGAAAAGTATGCAGTTAAAAAATACAAAGAACTGATAAGCATCAGGGAGAAGAAAACACCGAATATGCGAAGAAAGAAGCCTATTAAGTATGTATGATTGTTAAAAAAAAAATACACAATACAGAGAATTGTATTAAAAGTCCCTAATATAACAGGAAAGCTAATCTCTGATGCATATTTACAGGAAATAATCTGCTCAAAATTCATCCAAATTGCTTGTTTTACACAAACTTCCTGCAGTTATTGCGTTCACCCTTTGGGTTAATTGTACAGTTTATCAGTTGTTCTGTACTGTTATTGTTATGCATTGAATATAATATAATAATATTTCACTTAGTCGGGGGTCGTCAGTTTACTCAATGATTAAAAAAAGGGGTCCCCTTGGAAAATGGTTGGGAACCACTGCATGATCTAGAGAACAAAGATGTACTAATCTGTTTGAGTAAGTGCTACAGTCTGACCCACTGTTTCAAAGAACTATACCCGGGATTAGTGTTAAGTTTAATATATTAGTTTGCAAAACACATCCGGCCAGCGTTGGTCTTGATAAAAATGTTGATAGTGGTGCATCAGCGTTTTCCACTTCTGGTCCCCCATGATTGCAGCAAAAAAGCTGCATTCAAACGTAATTTCTTTTTAATTTCATTTAACGTCTCAATAATGCTTTTATAAATGAATTCCTCAGATAAAGTGGGTTATGCATCCCAGAGTTTCTCCTCACTAATTTAATGAGGCAGATAAACCAGAGGAGACGTTAACTCTAAGTGAACTTCATTAAGTCTTACTGAAGAGTTTTACTGTCCCGTCGTGGTTTAAAACGTGTTTAAAACCACTGTTAAAAATTAGGACAATTAAAAATGTCCTTCTGGGAAAATCCTCAGATGCACATCAAACAATAGCTTGTGAAACATGCACAGAGTAAATGACCAAAGATGCAACTCTGTATTTATTTGAATATAAGAACATCTGTGATGCTCGTCATTCAGCAATTGAGTAATGTTCTTGGCTTAACTTGATTTGTAGAAGATGAGTGACAAAACTCAACAGCTTCCTCATATATTATTCAGACAGATGTCTGTCCTCCCAGCACTTCTGCTGCTCTCTCCTGCTGTCAGTAGCTGTTGCTGAGCAACAGTTCATTAATGCCGATGTACAAAAATCGATATCAAAACAATATTTAATAGTCAATGAAGGGGTTAGAAGTTTTAAAAGTTTAGTTCATCTAACTTGTATCCTTGCTTCTTATTTATTAGAATTCACCCTTCCCCAATGGTTTACAATACTGAAGGTTATCCAGCTACATTGTGCGACCGGATGAGAGAAGTCAGTGATGGAACAAGTGAGAGAAAGACCTGTGAATAATATGAATTTGAATGTATACATGGATGGAAGGTTGTGCGGGGTTGAAGGGTATGAAGGTGTGTATTTTGTAAGTTAGCTTTTATTATTTCTGATATCGTGTTTTTAACCTTTTTAGTGTTTTTTTTTTCATGTGGTTGTGTTTTCTTTCTTTCTTTCTTTCCTATTACCTTGGTTATATGTCACGATGGTGCTTCACTTCTTGGAAAATAAAATTATTAAAAAAAATCTTATTTGCCATGTGATTTACAACACTTGTTTTTTAGGTGATTACCTAAAAAAAACTAAAACTATAAGTTTCTTCAAAAGTGGGAAACTTAATTTGATTGCATTAACAATTTAATAAATTGTTTTTATTACATTATCCATCAATTTCCATCCATCACATGCAGCTGTGTAGCCTATCATGATTATAGTAAAACCATGTGTAAAAAAATGAACGTCATTAATGTGCTTTTTCTTGATGGTATCCAAACCTACTTAGATTTTTGTTTGTTATTTTTGATAGTTTGTTGTTATTGTTTTGCAGCCTCTGCCATCAGTGTATGAATGTGTGTGTGAATGGCTGAATGCTGACATGTACCGTAAATTCCGGACTACAAGCCGCTACTTTTTTCCCACGCTTTGAACCCTGCGGCTTATACAATGATGCGGCTAATCTATAGAGTTTTACGGGCTAACGGCCCGGCTAAAAAGCACTGCTCGTTTTGGACAGCACAAATTCACCTCGAGACGAAAGTGACACTGAGAGCGACAACGACAGAGAGACTGAGAAAGTGTGTGATGAAGTCATTCTGAGGCTGTTCAACTCCGACACTGAAGAAGACGACTTCAATGGTTTCAGTGCGCAGGAGGAAGATGAACATAGCGATCAGTGACTTTTCTGGTAGGCTAACGGGCTACGGCTAGTAGGCTGGTTATTTTTCAAACCAGCAGTGTTATTGCCATGTTACGTTATTGTCGTTTTACTGCCATGTTACTGCTGTGTAACTGCCTTGTTACAGGCATTGTTCAGAAAACAAGCATTTCGTTAATTAAAAAACTTTAAAAAAACTTTATTTGTACCATCTTTCCGTGTAAATATCTCATGTTACAACGTGGACACCTGCGGCTTATAGACAAGTGCAGCTTATATATGTACAATTTTTTTTTTCTTTTTAAATTTAGTTGGTGCGGCTTATATTCAGGTGCGCTTAATAGTCCGGAATTTACAGTAGTGTGAAGCGCTTTGAGTGGTCGGAAGCTTTATAAAGTCCATTTACCATTTATTTCCTCCTCACTTCTGCCGATTCAAAGCAGTATATTAATGAAAAACCAGACACCTAGGAGTCGTATATCGTCATGGATTCAAACCAGACGTTTCCCTCCTCAATTAGCTATCAGCAGCTGCTCTCTAACTTAATAGCGCTCTTATCTAGACCCGCAGAAAGGTCAAGCCACTGGGTGAGTGTAGTGAGTGGATAGCGAACATTTAGTACTTGGATTTAAAGTGTGTGCGTGAGAGAAAGAGAGAGAGAGAGATAGGGAGTGTGTGGAAGGACGTTGAATAATGTGGGTCTGAAGGGCAAAAAATGTGTGTGTGTGTGTGTGTGTGTGTTTGATGGTGTTAAAAACTGTGGGATGATGTAGGTTGAAGGACAGCGATTCCTAATTGGGGTCAATTCTTTTATCACCTTTTTAAAGTTGGTAAAATGTGTCATCTGTCTTATGGATAAAAAAGAGAAATCGTTAGTCAACACTCTGTCATTATTTTAATGATCTGATGATCTATCAGGAGGGTTTTTCAGGTTTAACCATTAGTATTCACCGAGCCGTCACACGTCAAGCTCCCATTGATTCTCATTAACGTAATACTCTCTAATAACCTTGTGGTACTTTGGCCTTTTTGAAAATCGAAAGCATTGCACTGCTATATGTATGTGCACAACATAAACACTTATTTGACCCACACATAACCCACGAATGTCCCTGCCGGAGCGGATGGAATTAATTAACGACACTGACTTTTACCTTCTGAGCGCGGCGTTTGTCTGCTCGCTGGTTCTGGTGGTAGATGCGACTGA
>CAKALG010037666.1:0-19619 GCA_916700815.1 Helicolenus hilgendorfi | reverse complement strand
CTGACACAGAGAGTTCAGGGGCTTCCTCAGAGCGAGGCAGAGACGAAGCGCTACACCCAGGAGGAATTCATCTCTCGCCTGACGGGATACAGAGAACGCAGCGCCGCTGAGGAAACCCTGCTGAACTACTTTGATGAGCTGGAGATTCACCCAGAACACATTGGTACCGTCATCAAACACACACACACACACAGTTCATATTAGAACATAAACAGAATATTTAAAAACATCTCAGTTGTTGTGCTGGTCTGTTTAACAGCACTTTGTGTCACATTTTATATGATTTGACTGTGAAAAATATGACCGTAAAACAGGAAATCATCATTTTGACGTGTCCATTTTTGATGGATTGAACAAAACAAGATAGAACGTGTTAATTAGAGATGCTTTAGAGGTGCTGGAAGACATATTTTGTTGTCCTAAAACAGCCTGGCTAGCAGTTTCCACCTGTTTCCAGTCTTTACGCTAAGCTAAGCTAACCAGCTCCACTGTACAGACTTGATCTTCTCAACTAACTCTTGGAAAGAAAGTGATTAAGCGAATTTCACAAACTGTCAAACATGCTGGACGTGATGTTTCCTGCAGTCTTTTCTCCTTCCAGCATGTGGCATATTAAGAAAGACAGCAATCTTCCTTTTTTGTGCCATAAATCAATCTAATTGTGTCACCTCATGCCAACCAATATAATGCTCTGCAGGGAGCGCTTATGGAAGTTGCCAGCCCACTTCACAATGGTTACTTATTCCTCTCCAGATGTCACTACAGATGACCCAGAGTACACAGATGTGATGAAGAAGATCACCGAGATGATCGGGGTTCCCAAGAACTACGGTCTGAGTCCAGAGGAGCTGGAAGAGGAGGAAAGGAAGAGAGAGGAAGAGAGGAAGCAGAAAGTGCTTGCAGAGGCTGCTGAGAAGAAACGCAGGAATGAAGCTGCGCTGGCTCAGCTGGCTGCTCAGTATGAGGAGTGGGTGAGTGTGGTATTATTCAAGTGATACATTATCATGCCACATCGGGTTCATGCACTTTGATAGAACATAATGCTGAATTGTCAGTTCAATTATTTTTATCGTTTATTAGCGGAAGAATTTGTCGGAGGTGAAGCGGCAGGAGTACGAGCTGCTGGAGGCTCACTCTCTTCCTCTGAGGAACTACCTGATGAAGTACGTGATGCCGTCGCTCAGTGAGGCCATGCTGGACTGCTCCAAGCTCAAACCAGACGACCCCGTCGACTTTTTGGTATTCACACAGTACACCTTCTACATTGAGCACACAGTAGGAGCCTTTTGTTAAATATGAGTGAATTGATGCAGCGGCTGATATTTAATATTTTGTTTTTGCAGGCTGAACATCTGCTACGGAACAACACAGTCGGATGATCCAATACATGTTATTAATTTACTTAATTTGAATTAATAAATCAAAAGACAGTTGCATCAGTGTTATAGGTTTATAATAAATGTGTAGGAATATGATTAGAACATTGTAAAAGAAATATTGGTTTTAATCATATAATTCAAGCATTTGATTTGTCTGAACTTTCTCTGTAGTAATCACAGATATTATTCATAAAACCACCAACAATATCCACGCTTGATTGTGCCTTTGTTGTCAGAGATCAAGCAAAGAGGACACACATTTTAGCCAGCACTGATAATACATATATTATTTAGTATTTATTTGCAAAACACCAACTAAATTCTAATTTTTTTACCTCCTTCAGTGAGTAAGTAAGGATTTATAACTAATGGCTTTATAGTAAATTATTTCATAATGCTTTCTAGATCATTTATTACCATTAATATGAGCAGCTTTTGCGATGGGGTGGCATTAATTGTCAAATCATTTTTTACATACTTGTGACTTTCTCACCTTTTAACTATCAACTCTGCAGTTATACATGATAATAAAGTCATGATGTAGATGTGAATGTTAATGGATTGTTAACTCAGAGACCAGTTCACTCAGACATTTTAGATATGCCACTGTTTATTGTTCACAATACGGGTGTTAAATCAGTAAAAAGATTTGAGAAAGAAACAAAGAAAGTAAATGTTAATGAATGGTTAATAAATGAGTTGTTGTCCAGATGCCCGGCAGCCCTTTTCCAAAGGTCAGAGGTCAAATGTTCCACTGGAAGCTCTACTTGTTGAACTAAAGAGCTAAAAAGACACATTTATAAATGTATTACCTTGTTGGAAATCAGATATTTGTTAAGGAAGAATCTCAACTAGCTGCCAGAGTGGAAAATAAAGTATTGGATTCAGCACAGTGCGGATATTAAAGCAAAACTATGTACACCTTCACCCAGAAAAATGTGTGTGCATAACACTCATTATTACAGGAAAAACACAACACCATCATCTAATATTAAAACTTAATTTAAAGTATATTGAAGTGCCAAACTAAAACTGTGCTTTAACATAATACACAAACACATAGAGAGTACCATAGAGTACATCACAGGTATATTATGATATAAATATACACATTTATGACACACTTCAGACACTAAACACTACACTTTCAATATGAAAAACACGTTAATGTTTCTCTCCTGGTGCAGGACTTTGGCTCGGTGTTTGTTAGAGACGTTTCTGGTTCAGCCAGGTTTCCACTCATTACAGATGTCCGACCTCGCTACAGCCTCCAGCTGGTCTGTGACTCAGATCCCACTCTGCTGAGGAGTCACAGTTTACTGGAAGGAGCGTGTTGACTCCGACTTTATCCCAGCAGAGATGTAAACAATCTCCAGAAAGACTTTTATGTTGTGCAAAGTTCTTCGGTTGAAGGCGAAACTAGCTTTCAAACTAATTCATAAAAAAAATGTATTTGATAAAAAATGACTTCATTCCAATATGTTTTTTTTATTTACATTACTGAGAGAAAACCTGGTGACTCATGCTACATATATTTATGACATTTATTACAAAACAGATTTAAAACAAAACTCAAATATCTCCAATACTGTACGGAAAATAATAAAAGTATATTTCTTGCATATTATGTGAATCATTTAACTTTCATTTAATCTGCTCTTTCAACACAAGGTGGAGCAGGAATTCTATCTAGAAACCTCTCCATGATATGAAAGGGTCTTAAAGTGTTTCTACTTTTTCTTAATTAAACCTAAAGAAAAGCTGTAACCTCATGTTATAAGATGCATCGTAATCTCTTTGCTGTGCTTTTTATAAATAAATTAGTCTGGCTGTGAAAAGAGGCCTTTGTTCTGATATCGTTGTAAAATGCGTCATAAAATAAAAATGTTTAGCTCTCCTTGTTGTGGAAGTCAAACTGCTGTCTGGAGGATTTTCTTTGTAGTTTCTTTGCGACGGAGGAACTGTGGAATCCACCAGCTAATGAGAAGCCGTCTGCAGACTCGCTCGTATGGAAAATAAATCATAACAGAAGCACTTCCTGTCACACAGTCACTTCATGAACAAAGTCGTACCACAATGAATAGCGAGAATAGTATTTTACGGGTCATTAAAGCTGCAAAGCAAAACTATATAATTGTTAATGTCCATATGGTGTCCATAGTCCTCCATAGTGTGAAACCCATAGACTGTATATCATTTATATATAGATGGATGACGCGCCTCTACTTCCTCCCTCTGTGTAGAAATGAAGCCAAAAAATCCCGGATACAGGAGCTGCCATCTTGAGATTTTGACGTCATTTGGAGCCAGAGTCTGCGCAGTAGTGATCAGTGGGTGGAGTTGCAGTATCGAGGTCAGCCACCCGAAACAAACGCAAGCCGAGCACGGCCACAGCTTGTCAGCAAGAGAAACTCATGATGTTTCACCCCCTTTTTATAGCATCAAATAACTAATTAAAATCAACTTATCAGAAAAACTTACACTTGAACACACATCAGCGTGATAAGAACTACCTAAAATGACAGAAACCATCTCAGGGAAAAATGTATCTGACGTGTACTTTGACTTTTATTTTGGCCCATGTCCCATCCACTAACATGGAGGAGGCGAGACTTATTACCTACTATACTGAAGCCAGCCACCAGGGGGCGATCCAGATGTTTTGGCTTCACTTCTGGGGAGCTGTCATGTCCATCCGTCTTTATATACAGTCCATGGTGAACTTACAGTAACTGTTCTTAAACATTACATATCACATATCTATAGCTTTAAAGGAGACATATCACACATTCGTTCATTTTCAGATTCGTACTTGTATTTTGGGTTTCTACTAGAACGTCTGTCTGAATATACCTGTATTCACCCTCTGTCTGAAATGCTCCACTTTAGCACCTGTCTCTTTAAAAGCCCAGTCTGCTCTGATAGGCTATCGAGAAAAATATGGTGCACTTTTGCAAAGGTAGTTCTTAAGCTGTGGGTGATATATATGTATAATGAGCCTGCATGTGACATAGGAAGGGGAGCCAAATCTGAATGGCTTGTTGAATCACATGTTTTATGATCTAGACATCCCACAAAAATCTGACTGGGTTGTCTTATATCACAGTTTGTAGTTTTTTGATACCCAAATGTACGAGCACAAGCACTGAAAAAGTGAGTTTTTCATATGTCCCCTTTAAATCCTGAAATTGTGTCTCCTGTGCAGACGCCAGACTGAGTGTAGAGGAGAGTGGCGTGTTGCTGCAAACTCTTTTTATGGAGACCGTGATGGACAATGAATGATAACCCTTTGACCCCTTAAGTACTTTGGTTTACTGTGGGTGTTCAGGGACTTCAATTCACTCAGTAAGCTGAACCCTGACAGCTAAAGAAAGTATAATTTTGTCATTATTAATACGAGTATGTCTTATTTAATTTACAAAAAAAAAGTTTAATTTAGTGAGTTTATTATTGTCTGCCAAATGTGCACAAAAATACTCCAGTGATATAATATATACTCTTCTTAAATGGGCCAGTCTACAGTAGGAGTACTCTTGTTTTTGGTACTTTGAGTATTTCGATGCTAATACTTTTGCACTTCTACTCTACTGTGGTTTTGCTTCTTTTACTTAAGTAAAAGATCTGAGTACTTCTTCCACCTCTGCTTGAGGGAAAACTCATTTTAACGGTGCAGTAAAAAACGACTGAAATGCACGACACACAGACAAAACAGGAAAGGTAAAAGCAAAGTCTGCTGTGTCATTGTTCAAAGCAGGGATCAGCAACAAGCAGGCAGTCAAAACAGGCAGGTAAGAAGCCCGAAAAGAGGAGTCAGTGGGTCATTACAAGCCAGGAACAAGAGGACAAAGACCTGAGGGAACAATTGCTCAAGGTAAATATACTGAGGAGCTGATGAGGGAATCTGGAGCAGGTGTGGAGGTCATGTGATGGTAAGAGGTGGGAACACACTGAAGACTACCGCAGGACAGAAAAGGAATGACAGCTTTTAAATAAAATGACGGGGGAGTAAAACAACTGGCAAGAGACACTGTAATTTGCAAAAGGGCAAAGGGTCGGCCCAATCAGCCACAATAAAAGTGTTGGCGATGACACTGGGAGAGGCCGAGCGGTCTGGCAGGACAAATCAACACTGACACCCCCGGCACGGAGCCCGTCCAGCTCCGTCACTGATGTTTAATGTCATATTTATTGGGAGAAACGACAAGATGTCCTGCCAAACTCCCACTGGTTCCCTTAATTCATGTCTTCAATATGTGTCGTTCGGCTCTTTTACTGGACCCCGAAGTCGGCCGGCCCCTTCCTCGTCGTTTCCAGTATTTTTACTGCTGCGAGAGGAGGATATTATTCTGCCTATTAAGAGTTATTTTTCCCACGATTCATCTGAAAGCTGTGAACTCAACAAAAACACAAAAGGTCAGAAGAAATGCTGGGAATCTGTTGTAAATAGCTGAAGCTGTATTTGCTCTCAGGTCCGCTTGGAAAACATGAGTCATCACCCCAGATGGTCCAGCTGCCTCCTGTTGTACTGAGACGTCTCACCTGCTCCAGAGCATGCTGGGAAAAGACACCTTAACAGGCTAAATACAGAGTACTACTCCTACTGCACTGCTACTAAATACTACCAATATTACCAATAGTATTCCTCTTACTGTACCATTTCTCTTAGTACTGTTACTGCTATTATAATGATAACCGCTGCCACACTTTGATTATTATGTTGAATATGAAATGTTCAGTATTGGCCTCTGAAACCCGACAGTGGTCTCACAGCCAGAGGTCACGGTCTGGTCTACCATAATGCCGTCTCTCCAATGGAAACCTTTAATCCAGGAGGCCAGATATAGTGTATCAGTGAGGACTTTCACCTGAACAAGCGAGGAAGAAAAAGGTCTCATTCTGTGGTGCAGGGCGTCGGCTCGACCGGCTCAAATACACAACATTCACGATGGAAATATAGTAGTCCTCTTTCCTTTGACCTTGTTATACGGCCTGTTTTATTTAGTACAGTTTAGTACATTCAGTTTGAGCTTTTTTTTTTTCTTTTGATTGCTTCCTAATGTTATATCATCATTATGTCTTTTTTCTGTAAATTCTGCATTTTGCAAGAGCTGATAAAATGTGTTATTTTAACTGTATTTTTGCAGCCCGGTCGCACGAAAAGACGTATGAATGACCGTTTTTTTTTTTTTAAGTTACTTTAGTGACATTTGTGTTGTGTTTTCTGTACTTAAGTTACGTTGTTTACGTATGTATTTTACTTAGTTTACGTACTTAATTTAAGCCCAACCAGGACGTTCTTCCTAAACCTGGTTTTGTTGCTTAAACCTATAACTGCAGACGTTACCGTAGTTTTGTTGCATGGCGTACAAATGACACGCGAAAAGCCTGAAATGCGTCCTCATGACACGTGGAATGTCGTCGTAATGATGTGCTATTTATTCGCCTTCCCGTGCGATCGGGTTGATAGTAAATATGTTGTCATCCTCTCCATAGTCCATCCTCCACCTACGAGAAATGAGAGGCTGGGAGGAAATTTTTTAAAATTACCCATGGTGCCAAATGGTCTGCACACAGCTTGCGTGAGTGTGTGTGTGCGTGTGTGTGCGTGTGTGTGTGTGTCGAAAAGTCAGAGTGAGGTCTGAGGTGGTCTCAGTTAGCCGTGTTGTTTTATCTGCTAGGCTTCCAGTCACAATAACCTCTACCACCCTTGTAGTGGTCTCACACACACACACACACACACACACACACACTGAAAACATGGAAATAGCATCTACCACCCCCGTGGTGGTCACCATAACATCTGCTGGTGGTTGAAATGCTAGAAGAGGACCACACACACACACACACCGTGCCTATAGACGTATGTGGACAGGGAAGTGAACCATCTCAGTGTTTGTCATTGTGATAACACACACACACACACACACACACACACACTGATGAATGCCACGCGTAGTCCTGCATATAAATCTTCGTCACACTTCGAGAAACAAATGATTCGCTCCGACTCCATGTGTCGGCCATATTGACCTCCCTCACACCACAGCACGGTGTCACATGTTCATCTACACACACACACTTTTTACCAAGCTGGGTTTAACAGCAGTGTTTGCTTTTTTTGGATAATGAAACAGCCTGACGAGTGTGTGCGTGTGTGTGTGTGTCTTTGCATGCAGACACGCTTCGCCGTGCGTGCAGACCAGACCAGACACCCACGAGGGGTCCAAAAGGTCGACCCTCATTTGTCTCAAAGGGCAACATGTTGTGTCTGTGTGTTGCTGCTGGTGAAGATGCGGGATTCACCAGTTTTACAAATGATGTTGTCCACATCAAGACAAATTAAAGGTCTGTTACCCGGCAACCATAACAATTACTGTAACATCTTGTAAACAGCCGAGCAGAGGATGCATACTCCGGAGCATCATGTGACATGATAATTGTCTAAAAACAGCCAACATTTGCTTTGAAATCTGTCTTTGAGTTCTTTAACTGCTCTCAGAGGGACGTTTTATTTTAGAAAGCAAATTTTGTTTTTGTCAGTTTTTTCGTCCCTTCGCTCATGATAATTTGGTATATCTACGCTATCAAGGCTTAAAAAATTAAATAAATAGTAATAAAAATATTACTAATAATATCTGTCTGAGCCAGGAGTAGAGAAATATATCTCATCTTCCTTCTGTTTAAAACAAATTTACAAACTCAGCTCCCCGCCTCTGTCATTAATACTGTTTTTAAATAGTCTCTGAAATAAAATTACTCAATGTAAAGTTAAGGAATTACTATCTCCTCCAGCACCTTGATGTGACTTGAGGGAACATCTCATAGTTTAAACAGTTGAACCAAAAATTTCATAAACAACACATTTAAAAAAATAACATAATCCTCTTAAAGAGGATTTGCTTATTTTCAGGTGTCTACTTGTATTTTAAGTTTCTACTAGAACATGGTTACATGATTTAATGTTCAAAAAAACGCTTTACTTTTCTCATACCGGCTGCTCTAACTACTTTTGTTTGAGGGCGTGCCAAACTAGCTGTTATGCAAATGTGTTACTTTGTGACATCACCAAGTTACGGAAGAAAAGGCGGGACTTCAAGCTAGATGTTTCAGGCAGTTCAGGAGCTCTGTGGGGGAGAGGAACCCCCTTTGTCGTGGACTTTGGGCTTTGTAACTTTGCAGACCTTTTACATGCGCAAAAAATATAACATACTAAAGGAAAGGGAAAAAGCACAAAAGCATAATAGGTCCTCTTTAAAAATCTAAATTGTATTTCAGGTCAGTGGCTCTAACGGCTCAGAGGCACATTTAGTTCAAATTATATTTTATAATCAGGCTTAATAAGGCTTTGCAGCTAACACAAACCAGGTGATGTTCTGCAGGGAAGATTTTTTTTATTATTATTTTCAGCATGTGTTCTCCTGCTGTTTAACCTGGAGGCCACTTGTATTTGTTCGTGAGTTTTGCACAACATGAGTATGATTTTATGGTCATTTACAGTAAAAGTGCTGGGAATAAAACAGCTCTGAATGCCCGTTGACTTCATTCATTATCAAATTAAAATGCAATACATTCATGTGAGTATGGTAAACGAGTGAGACCATGGGAGAGATGTTTGAGAAATATTACATGAAAACCACACTTACCACTAATCTGTTGTTTCCTCTTGCAAACTGGATGTCCCTGAAGCACTTGATTGCCCAACAGTGATAGGAAAAGTAGCATGAAAATCTATTTTATTGGAAAAATGTAATTTCATTTTCTGATTTAATGGATAGATTGATGTTCTAGAAAGGAAATCCAATGAACAACAAATCCAACACAAACTGCCAGCATGCCTTCTGCTCTCTCTCTGCTTCCATATATACGTGGATCCATGATCTTGTTTGTGCATCAGCCAGTTGTTATTGTGCACCTCTGACATGATAGGTATGACACTTGAGCACTCATTTACTACCGCTTCTTGACAGCGTGATGAAGCCTTTGTGGGTCAGACAGGGGCCAAAAAACGTTGGCCGACATTTCCTTTAATCCTCTTGGAGCATCAGTTCGAGTAGAGGAAGTGTCAGCAGTCCTACTCGTGACTTCCCAGCAGCCTCCAGGGTAAACGGGCGCTCTCGATCAATCACAGATTCAAATATCTGAACGGTTTCCAAACGCTAATGGGAGCCAGGTCTACTGAGGCCTTCGGAGGAGAGGTTCCTGTGAGAGCCTGTAAGAGGAATGTTTGGACAGCGAGAAGAAGCTGTTTGAATATAAAGAGCTGAAAATGTGATTTGTGATGCAATGCAGAAAGAATTAACCAGCAGTAGAAAAAAGGCTCAGTTTGGGACACCATAAGCCTTTCTGTAGAGTAGATTTTCAGTGGAAATCCATCATCCTGAAAAATGAAATTACGGGCTTTCTGGATATGAATACTTTGAGCTCTTAAGAATCCAGAAGATCTAGGCTTAAATTCCCTAAAAACCATTTCCAAACAGGGCACTCAGAGAGCAAACAACTCCGCCAAGGCCATGCCCCAGTAAAGTGAAGCCAATGCTGAAGTGCCTTAAACTTGCATTCTTTCTAAGACTTCTTTCTAAGACTCCTCTGGTTGAGAAAATGAGCCTACTTCTCACTTGATTTATTACCTCAGTAAACATTGTAAACATGAGTTTATGGTCTTAATCGCTAGTTTTAAGTCTTCTTCAATACAGCATGATGTTCATTCAGTAAATTATGGTCCCATTTAGAGTCAAATAGACCATAAAGCAGGGGATGCTTTAGGGCGGGGCTACTTTGTGATTGACAGGTCGCTACCACGGTCTGGGAGTTTGTCCGTGTTTTCGTCTTACAACTTTAACCCTTTCACAGTGTGTTTTCAGTTCATGAAAGTTCATTGAAATATTTTGGTCGCCTAAAAATATCTTTTGGTTCTACTTAGCTCCACCCTCTTATGTCACGTCTGGTTGCAAGAAACCAAGATGGCGACGCCCAAACTGCCGAACTCGAGGCTTCAAAACAGCAGTCCACAAACCAATGGGTGACGTCACAGTGACTTTGTCCACTTCTTATATACAGTCATGGTTCTTCCTTCTTTGATGCACTCTTCCAGCAAGTTTCATGAAAATCGTGCCAGTAGTTTTTCCGTAATTCTGCTGACCAACAGAAAAACAAACAAACCGAACAGAAATCTCCGTGGGGGATGTAATAAAAGGCATCTGACTCAATCTGTGTCTTACTTTTCTGTGTTTACACGAGTGAACGAGTGAAGAATATGTTGTGTAGGTGGGCGGTTGCGTGTGCGTACATGTTTACGTGTGTTTCAGGCAACGACATTATAAACATCCCATAATTATCTCTGATTGCCCCGGGGACCCCCTGACTCCTACAAAACCCGCAGTCGCACAGCTGCTATCGAAACGTTTAAGGCTCGGTCACATTTACAGCTTCTCCATAATCTGCTCCCCATGGAAACGATTATCTGTGCTGTCATGGATTTGTTGACACTAAACAGCTCCTTTTGTTTGTCACATTGCATTGTGTCAATGTTTCATCTACTAGTACATTTATACTGCGCAGGACATACTGTTCTGACACCAACACATAACAAGCAAACACCACATCTTGTTCCATTACACATTATTTACAGGCTTTATACAGTATATAGTAATGGAAGAAACCTCAGGAAGAGTCTATTCTCAATTCATATTCATTATTTATTAATCCCCAGAGGTGGAGTCTAGATTGGTCACTTATGCACAGTGACAGATAACAAAATATACACAAGTCAGACGTGTCAGCAGACAACATATGAAACATATATTGCAAAATTAGTAACACAACATATACAGTAAGAGGCCATTGGTGTAGGTCAGGAGGTCGCTTATTTACTAAATAAAAAACAGAATATTTAATACAGTCAATCAATAAATAAAAGCTGAAAAATGGGACCAATAAAACCGGCAATAAATATGAAATGAAACCATAAAATAATCTTTCTATCTTTCAAATTATGTTGAAAACACAACCCATATCCGTATGAAAAGGAAATGCTACGGTAAAAACCTAGTGATGTAGAATAAAAAAAGCAAGAAAGACCACTTCTGGTGGGTGGGATGGAGAGATGAATGGATCCAACAAACACCAGACCTTTAACCAGGAGATCCGTGTCCTTTGTTTACCGGTCTTTTGTTAAATTAGTAACGTTTGTCACGAGACAATTGTCACGTGTTTTTTATCGACGTTTGTGACGTGTTTTCTATAGTTGGGTTACGTTGTTTCTGTACTAATTTCTGTATTTTGTTTTAAGTCCAAGCATGACATTTTCCCTTACCCTTACTAAGTGTTTTTTTTTTGCCTGAACCTAAGTTAGGGGTTTTCTTACCTAAACCTAACTGAGGACGTTTGCGTGGTGTACAAACGACAAGTGAAAAAGGCTAAACTGCATACTCATGAGATGCGTGAGACTGGGTTGCTCATTACATTGCATTATTATGAGTGATGTTATTAAGCTTTCAGCGTTTCATTCCTTATTATGTGCAAATGAAACTCAGAAAAGCAAGTAATTGAATGCACATGCTGTGTGTCTGCTGGTGTTTATGTTTAGTATTAGAGTATGGAAGAACACAGATGTATGGCAGCGTATATAGAGCCCGGTTACATAACACAGGGAAGAGGTTATTTAAATTTATAATGGCCAACGTTCCTCCTCTGGCAGAGCTGCTGTGCTGAATGAAACGTCGCTGCTTCACTTGACGTAAAACAGAGAGAAAGAGAGTTAAGTGATCTGAGCAGCTGCACTTCTGTTATTCTAAACACATGGGAAATGAGGAGAGGATTTTTATACTGCAGCTCCTCCTAAAAACACTGGATGAGGGTTAAACAGGGGTCTGACTGTGTGTCTGTACGGGGTCATGTGTCGGGTGCAGCTGGTGAAGAAACACGCCCTTTTTTAAGGTACATGAACATTTAAAAAATAGAAAATAGAACAATAAAGTTGTGGATCTTAAAACCAAAACAATGAGCTGAAAGACGCTAAAAGGCTCCATAAAATCGGGTGATAATTATCTGTGGGTTTGTCACTACACGTGTCACCTTTAACGTTAAATTAAATATTGATTAATGCAGCTTTAAAGACACAATCCCATTTTATTGGAAACTCACTCTAAAAAGAAGAATATAGAAAAAGAAGTCTCTTATTTTTAAAGCTAAAGTTTTATTGAGCTGATTATTATCTGCTGTGATGACTGGAAACATAAGCCTGAAGACAAACAAAATGGACCAGTGGGAAACGTTTTATTGCTAAAACATGGAGTGAGATGGTAACATACAATCGTATTGTTTCTACAATCCCTGATGTGCGGTACATTTTTGCAAAATTGCTTTTTGACCGTTAATTAATGAGCACCAGATTTTTCAAACTGTCAGAAGTGTTTTATGACTTCACATGAGGAAAATTTATAGAGGATCGTGGCAATGCAGATGAGAAGAAATATGTTTTAATTCAAACCGAATAACTGTTTTTAAATGTTGAGCAACTGTCGCAGCTCGTCCTCTCAGTTACCACAGCTGTCTGCCGTGTGGGCGCTGAATGACTCGACTCGTACACAACAAAACAAGAAAAAGCTATGAGGGAAAACCCACCGAGACCGAGACCACCATCGTGCTGCTGCTAAATTGCAATGACGATATCCAGGACCCGGAGCTATTAGCTATTACATGTAAATGTATTGTTTGGTGAAGCTGGAGAACAAAGACCAATGGCAAATGTAGTTCATGAACAAAACATCTGCTTCCAACTGCGTTCTTTTGTGTGTTTGTCAGATGAAAACGCCCAAAAAGCAGTGACGTAAGTAAGTTAATCAATAAGGTTATGAATAATGTGAACACTAGCTCTAGCTGAGACAAAGTTAGCTGTGCTGTTTGGAAATAACTGAAAGAGTTAGTTTGGAGTGGGGTTATATGTAAACTCCCGCGCTCTGCAAGGTGAAACTACTGTGTTTGTGAATGGAGTCTGGTGGCTTTAAAGAGAGCAATTTAACGGCTTCAGTTGCGAGGAACGGTGAGTTAAACAGCTGTGGGAAATGTATTTTAACCACCTAAATAAATCAATATCAGTTTAAGTGTTCGCTATATTTAGAATATTTTAACCACTTTACCTCGCCATTAAACAGCCCTTTCAGACGGGGAACTGAAGCCGTTATATCGTTGTCTTCAAAGCCACCAGACTCCATTCACAAAAACAGTAATTTTACCTCGTAGAACACAGGACTTGCTGGTCTACCGCTGCATCGATCGGTCAGTTTGTTTGTGTTGTTGTGTGACTTTCGGATCTGAACTACCGTGGCGTCCACAGCAGTACATTGCTTAGCTTCAGTGGCTGCTTCTCCAAACTGGGAGCATGCCGACCGCCATCTAAGTTACTGTATGTAATGCACTGACTATTGATGAGGATATATGTTTATGTATGTAGAACGTCATCTTGCAGAAACCTACGTCAGGTTACGTGGGAAAACGTTTTTAGAAGGGCTTGGGGAAATAGCATTTTGACACTAATACATAAATGCTTTGACCACAATTTGAATGTTTGGATTTGAATACATAATGAACTCCACTGGGAAGAGAAAGAATGATCTAAAAACCTAAAAAAAAATAATAATGATGGACCCGCCCTTTAATGATTAAATCCCGAGAGCTCTTCCACTGACGAACAAAACAAAACATCTTTAAATTCATTTAAAGAAATGTTGATTCAGAACAGGACATGTGTTTTTTTACAACTTATTTCAAAATGACAAAACAACAATAACATAGCAAAACTTGTTTATTACAATAGAATCTGAATTGTGGTCATTTTTCTGTTGTTCAGAACATTTTTATTTGAACGAGTCGGCCACACATGTGTTGTGCAATGCTCTGATTTAAGCTTCGGTGGCGTTACTCATTACGATTTCTCGCCAGGCTTCAATAAGCATTTTATTGGAATTAGCCTCAATAAAATAAGCATTTAAAAACCGAACCAGTTCACACGACAGTTTCTGGAGCCAATACGGGACACGCTGGATCAATGTGCCAAAAATAAAACGAGGGAAAACAAATCAGCCAATGTTCTCCAGCCGGTGACTGCAGACTAATCTTCCTCATTGGGCTGCAAACTCCAAACACATGGTTATAATAACACAAGACCTCATTCTTTCCCCCCTTGCTGCCGTGCAAAGCAAACAAACATATAATACTTTAATTTAAGTCGCTGTATGAAATGTTAGGTTACTTATTGAAATAACTTCAGAGCGTCTGGAGGAAGCTGTTCTGCAGGCGGGTCATTTTTCCCCTCACAGAGAGATGGATGGATCAGGAGCCGGGCCGGTGCTCAAGGTAAACAGGTGTGTGAAGTGAAAATTACAGGTCTGTATTTTCTTTTTATTTTGTGATAGTAGGCTATTATAAAGTAGTAGGCTATGTTAGTGGTGCATTGCCGTAGGCCCTTTTCACAGCAGCCATGTTGACATGTCATTGCAGGGTGAACACAGGCGTGGCTCACTGGATTCATTTGATCAATTACACCTGTTTTTACACTTCAATTACATGCCAAAATAGCTGCTGTGAAAAGGGCCTATTGATCCAACGGCCCATTATTCCGAAACCCCAATAGTCCAAAAAATGAACCATTGGACCGAAAGCCCGTTATGCCGAAAACAAACTCCCATTGCTCCGAAAATACCAACTCGTTCTCATCCCACCTCGTCACATACTGACGCTTTGTCAGATCCCTCGGCGTCACTTTTCAGTCGCAGTAAACACGTGCTATATGTTGTGAATTAAACAAAAACACTTAGGCAACAAAACCCTAGTTAGGTTTAGGAAAATACAACATGGTTAGGATTAAAATGACTACCTTTGTAAAGTGAAAATGGGACTTGATGTTATGAACACGGCACACAAACGAACAGCTGATTGAAACACGAAAGTGAAACGTCACGCACGGGACACTTAACAGCGGTCTCCTGGATGAAAGCTCCTCGGCATCGGAGACCAACACATGGGTTACCCCTCTTGTGCTACTTTTGGACGGACCAGGGATATGGCATGTCAATATACGGTCTTTACGTGCATAGTGTCCTTTCAGAATAAACGTTTTCACTCTCACGCTATTAATACTACGTCACTTGCTACGACCGTCGAATTTAACTGTTAGTTAAAAGCCCGGTTCGTCACATACTGTCGCTAAAGTGTGCCTCCGTGCGTCGGTTTCCGATGCCAAGTGGCACTTACCAAATGGCAGTATTTGATGAGTTGGGAGTGAGAAGGGGTTGGTTCACATTGTAGTTAATGGAAAGCCCGGTGCGTAGCATACTGATGATAAAGGTTGCCTTGTGCGGTGGTAACGCCAATAGTCGGACACCCTGGGAATGAGAAGTCAGATAATTGAAACCACTTCGTTGATGCTATTCACTGGATGATCCAGCACAAGAAGGAAGGCTTCTGATTGGGTAGGCCTGAATACTAAGTGGGTTGAACCAGGCCCACCTAGGCTCACCCACTGCTACGCGGCTGTTGCAATCACAATTTGTGCATTCAATCATAGACCCAAATACTCTATTTATTTTCAGAGTCACTTGCTGACTCACTACACACACTGCAGCAGGTGTGATCCACACACACACACACACACACACACGCATATATAGAATAATGGGTACCTGAGCCAGAGTGAAAGGCCAAGTGTGTTTTTACAGCTGTCTACATAATGAGCTCTTTGGGGGCCTGTCAAGTCAACGGTTAGCTAACGTCTCAAATCGTGTATGTGTATATATGTGCACATGTGTAAGTGTGTGTGTGCTGCTGCAGATTAGGTAATGTCTCTCCGCGTGCCACCTCCTCCCACTCCCGGCTGATTTAATGTCATCATGACTGAGACTACACCTGGGAAGTGACAGAGCGCTGAGAGAGAGAGAGAGCATGAAATATGAAGAGAAATCATTTATTCTGATCGTATTACACGGCTTTGTTGAATTACATTCTGATTGGTCAATTATGCTGTGTCAAATTATTGATTTCTTACTTAAGTAGCTGTGTAATAAGCAGAATAATGAACAGCTAGTGGGCCATTGTTGTGAAAGAAACCCCTTCAGGGTGATGCAAGACCCTCTCAGAGTTTATTTCAGAACAATAACTGCCTTGACGTCGACTTGGCGTCACTTTATTGTTGGTATCAAAACCACTATAGTTACCTTTGGCATCACTTTAGGTTTAGGCAACAATGAGAATGGGCTGCGTCGGGCAGCAAACCATGACTCCACTACAGAACATCACAGCTACTCCATCCACTTCACAGCCAATCAGCCTTTAAGTGTTCATGTGGGAAGAGGGAGAGACGTGTTACATCCTGATCATTAATGACTCTCAGAAAAATAAATAAGTTGGAGCTCTCAGGTCGTTGCTAAGCCTCTGGGGTGAGAAAATTACCGTATATATGAAGCTGTGAAATATATTCCACCTGGGAAAGTCAGACCTGGTTCCAGAAAGCACATCTGGCCTCTGGGTTTATGCTGGCTCGGCCTGATGTTTTTCACCACAGCTATAGCACACCATGTCCACACTTACACGTCTTACTTCACTTCCTTTGACTCTCTCTCTCTCTCTCCATCCATGTTGTTGATTTTCATGTTTTGACCATAGACTATACAGTATATAAGAAGTGGACGTAGTCACCGTGACGTCACCCACTCGTTTTGAAATCTCTAGTTCAGGGGTTAGCAACCTTTACTATCAAAAGAGCCATTTTAGGCAAAAAAAAAAAAAAAAAATCTGTCTGGAGCCGCAAAACATTTGAGCATTGTGATGAAGGTAACACAGTTTATAGTCTAAGTTTATAGTATATAAGTCTAATACAGTGAGGGCCAAAGTGCAAATGTACTACGGAGTATTAGGGCCACATTGAGGGAAAAATATTCTGATATTTCCAGAATAAAGTCATAATATTACGAGAATAAAGTCATAACTTTAAGAGGAAAAAGTTGTGATATTACGAGAATAAAGTCATAATATTACGAGAATAAAGTCATAATATTACGAGAAAAAAGTTGTGATATTACGAGAATAAAGTCATAATATTACGAGAATAAAGTCATAATATTACGAGAAAAAAGTTGTGATATTACGAGAATAAAGTCATAATATTACGAGAATAAAGTCATAATATTACGAGAATAAAGTCATAATATTACGAGAAAAACGTTGTGATATTACGAGAATAAAGTCATAATATTATGAGAATAAAGTCATAATATTACGAGAAAAAAAGTCGGAATTTTCGAGAATAAAGTCATAACTTTACAGGAAAAAAATTAAATAACACGTAAAATTACTACTTTATAATATTATGACTTTATTTACATAATACTATGACTTTTTTCTCATAAACTTATGACTTTATTCTCGTAATATTATGACTTTATTCTCAAAATCTCACATTTATTTTTTCCCTCAATGTGGCCCTAATACTCGTATGTACTGTCGTACTATAGAATAGACCTACAACAATGATAAATAAAAATGAAATTGTAAACACAAAACAGTTATTCATTTCCGTTTTTAAAAATCCACAGGGAGCCACTGGAGAGGAGCTAAAGAGCCGCATGTGGCGTTTGCCACCTGGTTTTACTGTAACATCATTCTCTGCTATAGTTTCATAATAATTATATTACCTTCCGGTTAATTAAACCTTTTCAAAACCCAGCATAAAAACACTGCTGCTTCTCACCAAGAAGAAACTGTAGATATTTTCATCTTGACGAGCATTTGTGTTGTTTTTTCTCTCGGATTAGAGATGCTTAGCCACTATAATAAGTAGAAAAACAATAATTAAACTCCTCCAGAAACCCCCCTTTAGTGACCTCTGGCAATTTTCAAGCTCTCAAATATACCTTGTAAGTAAGCATGTGGCGTACACAGCGAACCCAAATTAACAAGTGATTCCTGCCAATGTAAACAGGCCCTGGTTCCCCAGCCCCCTTTTTCCCATATTACTCCCCAGTTTGATGGCGTCAATGTAATGCTCGGGATTTGGAAAGGTTGTACAAATGCTTTTGTCAAACATCAACTGACACTTTTTCACTGTTAAAGTTACATTAATTCATTTTTTGGCCACTTTTGTCAGCTCTAAAACAAGTTGGCAAACTCACAGCCCTCATATATGACTTCTTAAGTTGTTAAATTTAACATACAATTACTCATGTCATACGGCAGAAATATATTAATAGTGTGTGGAGTGTTAAGTTTTAACCAGGCGTCTCTTTTACAACCCTTTCTGCTGATTCCTCTGAGAAACTAATTAGTAATCCCCTGCACCTGCACCAATCTCAAGTGAAACTGGTGCAGGGTGCAGATGATTACTAATTAGAGTTTCTCAGAGTCAAAGGCAGAAAAGTCTCTAAAAATACATGTAAATTAAACGTTAAACCTGTACACTCCACACCAAAACATGCAGTGAACAAACATAAAACTTGTACTAAAACCATGCAACAAAACAACATAATAAATAAATAAAATAAAGCTCTTAAAACATGCAACAAATGTCCACAGCAAACCAGATATTAACACAAAAGTAGCTTTACTACCCAATATTTCTGCCGAATGACACGTAGTTCATCCAGCAGACACTGAAAAACATTATATTTAGAGTTTTGTTTCCACATCTTAAAGGGCGGGTCCATCTGTGTTTTGTTTACATTCTTTTTTGAAATTGAAACGCCCACTCAGCCTTTAGCAAAAACCAGTAACGTAGGTTACCAAAGTAAGCTAATCAATAAGGTTATCAATGAGCACTAGGTGAGTCAATGTTAGCTGTGCTATGTTTGGAAATAACTAAAACAGGTTTTTGAAGTGTTGTTGTATGTATCCTCCCACGTTCTGGGAGGTAAAATTACTGTTTTTGTGAATGTAGTCTGGTGGCTTTGAAGAGTTCCCTGTCAGAAAGTGCTGTCTGATGGCAAGGTAAAGCGGTTGTGGACGGGAGCAGCAGAAAAGTATATTTTAGCCACCTAAAAAAAGTCAATATCAGTTTAAATATTTAGAATGTTTTCGATGCTTTACCTTGCTTCCACCTTTTTCTAAACCCAGCTACGTAATTGTTTACATTTTTGTTTGAATTCACAACATTAAGCACATGTTTAGTGCGACCGTAAAGTGACGCCAAGAGGTCTGACAAAGCGTCAGTATGTGACGCATATGCGCCGATCACGGGCGAAGGCTTATCAAAAA
>CAKALG010037660.1:0-10332 GCA_916700815.1 Helicolenus hilgendorfi | reverse complement strand
TGATTGACACGTCGGGTGTTAACACCAGCCGCGTTTCTGCTGCTGCTGCTGCTGTCAGCCATTTCTTTCTACATAGAGTTTGACTTTCTTAATGGCCATTTAATTTAATTTCATTATACATGTCATTTATATTTATTTTAGACAGAGAAGAAGCGTGGTGTAATTTGTAAATAATGGTAATAATCCATAATTAAAACCCCGCACTACATTCATTCATGGAGCCGTACAAGTCACTGCATGTTTTACAACATTGTCCAGCACATATTTCAGAATAAAAGCATCGTGTTAACAAACGAAGGAATTCTGTCCACAGAAAAAACGCTTGAGGGCTTTTATTTTGAAATGAAGGCAGGACGTGTTGATTTAAAAATAAGTATTTTTTTCTCTTTTTTTCCATCTCCGTAATATATTCTACGGATAGACATTGAAACTGTAGGCTTTATGTAGTCACACACTACTCAGCCATGCTTCACGCAGATGTTTACCCCCACCAGGGAGGGTCGCAACAGATTTTTGAGGGTGGACTTGCTCTCTTAAGGATGTCAAAGGTTAAGGATGTGTTAAGGGATCTGGTTATCTTTAATAACCAGATTTAAGAATCCCTTGCCAAAAGTATTGTTTATGTCAAAGAAGGAATATCATCTAATATGTCATCATTAGATTTAGTTTTAGTCTAAACTGTCTGTTGTTGCTAGCATAACATAACATATTAACTTTGTCTAAAGTCCTGTATCTCCCTCTTCTTCTTTTTTAACCCCTCCAGCGCCAGTGTGTGCAGTATGCTCTTAAGGCCCGACCACTGCGATGTTATATTCCCAAGAACCCCTACCAGTACCAGGTGTGGTACATCGTCACCTCCTGCTACTTTGAGTACCTTATGTTCCTCCTTATTATGCTCAACACCATGTGTCTGGGAATGCAGGTATGAATACAACACACATCACATACATATAAAACACTATCTGTCGGTCTATCTATCTGTCGGTGTGTCTTATGGTGGGGAACAAAGAATTGTTGTGTGGTGGGCTGGAGTGTAACAGAATTTGGGAATAAGCTGTTAGTCAGTTGTGTGATCCTGACCAGCTGCTGCTGAACCTTTTTCCAGAGGACTTGTATGTTAGCACTTAGCTGAGAGCTAACATGCAGGTAAATCACTCAGTCTCACTTTATATTCATGCAGCTGTCAATCTGTACCTCTTTAACCCACAGCACTGTAACCAGTCAGACCACGTTACTCACCTGTCGGACATGCTGAACGTGATTTTCACGGTGCTCTTCACTGTGGAGATGATCCTTAAACTCATGGCCTTCAAAGCCAAGGTTCGTCAAAATTCATTGTATTACTCCACTGCTCGCTGGTTTCGCAGCCGCTCTCTCTCTCTCTTGCTTCACCACTCACTCTCACATTCCCACAACACTAGTTTTTGCCCGACGTCGGTCACATTCCTGTTTTCCCAGACGGGCTTCAGTAGATATCACTTTGTTTTTTTTTGTGCTTCTGTGAAGTTTGTGTTGGAGTCAGAGTTGTGTTGGAGGGCTGGTCGTTTATTGGCGTTAGCGGACTCCATTTCTAACCGAATGTTAGCTAAAACGGGCCCGGGTTCTTCACATTAAAAGCAGTCCACAGGCTGATAGAGGAAACAGAAAGCCGCGGGACGGCTCATTTTTTACGTTAGGTTACAACCTGCTTACACAGTGGCAATAAAAAACTATTTAAGCATGTTTACATGCGTAAAAAAGTTACATACAGTCCATTTAAAGCATAAGGGTCGTGTGTGAGCAGAGTACATAACAGACAGTGGAAAGAAACAGGAGGATGAAGCACAATAAAGTTTGTCTAGCAGGACTTGAACCAGTGATTTGGGGATAAACACAGAAATGATGTTGATCACAAGCATCGCAGGATTTATATCATTTGCATAATGATTGATCTCGTATTTTGTAGCCGTCCGGATACCTTAAATGTGTTTTGCTGCTGCAAATCATCGAATAAATATGGCAAAAGAGAGATATTATATCCATGCCTAATCTCCATGTGAAAGTGTGAAACTTTTTCATGGGAGCCCATTTGTTGTGACGATATAAAAAAAAAAAACTGTGTCAAATGATATTATTTGCGCATTTAAAGACTGCATTAAGTTCAGTACCTTGTGATTGCTGGTATATGAACGCCTTGTTTTAATTAATTGAGTGATAGAGTAACTAAATTCAGGCTGCTAGATTCTCACCAGTTTTAATTCCTGTGTTGATGGCAACCACGGACACAAACTAGATCACACAATCGTCTTTATTGGGTTTTTAACAATAGGGAGATCAACTGTTGTATTCATGCAAAGGAGAACTGGTCATGTGCCTTATCAGATTCATGGCAGCACAGAAATCTTGGTGTGATAAACATTTGCCACTTGATAACTATATAGAGCAGCAACACACATGTAAATGTCAGCTCATTCCAAAGACGGCACGACTTTGAAAAATGTGGAAGTGGTTTGATAGCATTAATTTACCTCAGAAAAAGAGCAGAGGCTCTACATTACACAACAACTAGCAACTATACTGATGGTGACAAAAATTGCACTGTAAATCAGCCACCTACAGCTTATAGCCTACTGATGTTATACTCCTTAAAACTTGTCCACAATACAGTTTTCTTGATGTTAGACATTGATATCTCCATAGTTGCTGAATGGATTTTTAACCATTCGAATGGCATTTAAAAAACGTCCGTCTCCCTTCGTTCTTTTGCAATTGGAGCTGCAACGATAGCCCTGACCAATGTGGTACAATAAGGACCCTGGGAACATAGAAATGAGCCAGCGTACATACTGTGCATGCATCATGACAAAAGGATGTCATGGCGACTGACATTCCGAGATACACACACATCCACACTTATGTTTGTTTACTCAAAGGGTTATTTCGGAGACCCCTGGAACGTCTTTGACTTTGTCATCGTCATCGGAAGTGTCGTGGACGTGATGCTGAGCGAAATCGATGTGAGTACCATTGCCTTGCTCTCTCTTTCTTTTTTGTCTCTGTGTCACACTCACACAATTTACACGTATAGGGCCTGCTCATGTAATTAATGTTATTTGACAGTCTTCAGAATATATACAGTAAATCTTGAGAACACATGCAGTATAAGGAGCATACGGGTCCATCTTTTGTTTTATGAACGGTGACATTAAAATGTCTCTTTCCATGTTCATGCCTTCATCTCTCACTGTCACTTATTTCTGCCACAGATGGATGCACCTTTACAGCTGGAAGCTCTCTTTCTTTCCTCTCTGACATCACTTCTTGAACTTGTGTTTCCCTTCCACAGGCAGCACTGGCCTCCTCTGGAGGACTTTACTGTCTCCATGGCTGCTCTGTAACTATTCACTTGCTTCTGTTTTGCATGACATTCACATGTTGCATGACACAAGAGGCAAACAAGAATTTACTCTAGAATAACTAAATTATTACACAATCAAGCGTCGACTGTTGAGCAAACACTATTCAGCTGGAGCCAGACACTCCAAGAGGGAGATCTGTGTTTCTCTACACTGTTTTAATTCTGAGACCTCAAAGCTTTAAAGGAATGTTTATGGGAGTTAGTGGAGTTGAGAGAGCAAGCAAGGCGTGGCTATTGCTGTAGGTTGTCCCAAAACAGGTTTAGTTGACAAGGGTGAAATAGGCTACCTTAGAAACTGGAGGAACTTTCACGAATGGTAAATGGACTTACATTTATAGAGCTCTTTTCTAGTCTTCTGACATTTCACAAGCCGACACGTAGTCTTTTTTAATCAAACGGTTCCACCCTGCGTTGGTCAGTTGTGAACGCAGTAATCGTACTCTGGTGTACGACTAAGTACGACCAAAACAACCGGTCCGAGTTGTTGCCTGTGGGGGCATTTGTTGAGATGAACACAGGTAAATGACTGGAGGTAAAGGACTGACCTGGACTTGTGCAGAAGGCCGATGTTTGCTTGACATCTGGGCCGAACAGAACATACAGAATACGCTAAATAAAGTCGAAGTCATTTGAGATAAACTGGAGGAGAAGGGATTCATGCACAGAATAGATCAGCACAGAGTAAAAGTGAAAAAAACGTTGACAATAATATATCAAAGTCCACGATTCTCTGCATAGAAGAGGCGGCTCTCGAGACGAAGAACATCAATTTGCTCCTTCGTATACGCCCCTTAACAACTTAATTTCTTATCTGGTGCGCTTTCATTTGCGCACAAACTGACCCAGACTAAATAAAAAACGAACCAAAAGTACAAATTTCACTCTGATTCGGACAAGCGAAACAGAATATGGCTTGTGAAAGAGCCCTTAAAGTAAACAATGCAAGCAAATGTCCCAGGATGCAAAGTCAAAAGGGCACAATATCTTAAATAAGAGATGAGCAGTGGCAAGCTAAAACCAGGTACCCTACAGTTTGTAAAGAAGTCTCAAATCCTGACCGATGCTCACCACCGACGTGGTCCATGCTCTCTTTATCCTCCTCCACCAAGGTGTGTAGATCCAACGGCATTGCTGCAGATTCATGAAACTTTAACTTAAAGGAACGGCCACTACTTGATATTAGGTTTAATTAGTGCTTAAGAACAGCATTTGTCTTGAGCAGCATAATAATCCACACCGCAGACAGCTGGTGTTAAGACGCTCCAAACATTGTGCACGTGCATTTGATTTCAAGTACTGCTTTGGGAGTCTAAAGTCTAAAGGTTTAAGAGAATAATGGAAATTTCCATCAGGGATCACGATGGAAAAAAGTCCTTGAATTTGTTGTGTTACGTGATACAGTATGCTTGTACAGTATTGTGCATGAATTACACCGTGTTATCCTTCAACTGACTAAACACTGGACGCACTAATAATACCTGCATGTTGAATATCTTCTTTTGTTTAAACATGCACACATAAAAGCATTGCTCTGCTTCTCATGCGAGACTTTCCCTTTATGAAATGATCGGATGTGGTTGTGTTGACACTAAAAAAGTTTGCAATGTGAGCATTACAACACTTCAAAGCTTTGGATGTACGTACCAAACAGTGTGTTTGTTAAAGCCTTGTGTCTGAGGGCAACGGTAGAAAAAACAAATATTTCTTTCTGCAGGCGGTGGATCCCATGCAAGCTATTGCGGTGAGTCACTTTTCCTGAATTCACATTTTTGTGACATTTAGGAGATATGTGTAATGTAAAATGTGTGCTCTCTCTCTCTCTATCTCTGTATGTCGCTGTCTCTCTCTCTCTCTGAAAAGTCTTCTGAGAACATGAGCGTTTCAGTCACATTCTTCAGACTGTTTCGTGTCATGCGTCTGGTGAAACTCTTAAATCGCTCTGAGGGGATACGGAACCTTCTGTGGACCTTCATCAAATCCCTTCAGGTCGGTATCGTCTCTCAGCATTAGTAGCCATGTGGTTTAGAATGACTATGTCTGTCTGACGGTGTCATCGGTCCTTGTGTTGCAGGCTCTTCCCTATGTGGCCCTGCTCATTCTCATGCTGTTCTTTATATACGCTGTGGTTGGAATGCAGGTACACACACACACACACACACACACATACATCACCCATTATTGATAATTATATTATAGGCACTGAGTATTTTCAATTCTCATTGGCTGAACGCTGTGGATTAATAACCAGGTACCTATGACATATAGTATGTGTTTGATTGCAGTTTTAAAGTAATGGGCTTCAACGGAAAGAATGAATAGCTTCTCATTGAGAACCATGCCAATGTAGCGTTCGGACGTCAAAATCACTTAATGGTAGGAGGAGAAAGAAGATAGAGGACCTAAATAACATTCACCACCGTGTCAACTTCAGTCGCTCACGTCAGTTAGTTGAGCGCTACATAACTCTGGAGAGACGGTTTTAATAAAACCATGTAGCAGAGTGCAGCAGTTCTGCTTGTTCATGCTGTCATGGTCCTCGGTTTTGGTTGTAGTTCGTTTCCTGTTTTATTTTGAAAGTTTATTTGAACAAACAACAGACATTCTAAGGCTCAGGAACTATATTTCATAGATATTATACATATTTTATGAACAGAAAAGCTAGATCGAAATTTATTTCGTGAATTAAAAGCTGATTCAACATTTTTTTTGTTATTTCATATTTACATTTTGTGTTAAAAGCAGGATAATACCCTCCGGGTTTGTACGTTCCATGATTGTAATGGATCACGTGGGACTAAGAGCCTTCCAAGGGAGCTAAGACTCTCAAGTCAATCTCTAAACGCTTTGCTCAACTAGAGACTGAAGACAATCTCCCTGGTTATGTTGCTAAAACTGTGTGGAAACAATTAAAGAGTTTAAAACCGACCTGCGTACTAGAACCAGTCCAAAGTATTTAGGGTGGCCCTTCACATTGAGGCAGTGCGTGCTAACAGACACACACACAGCCCGTTCACTCACTGTTGCTGCTTTTCAAAGTTAAATCAAAATAAAAAACTCTCCTCCCGACAGTAAACGGCTCCAGAATATGACTCGCATCGCAGATTTCATTCTTGGAGAGTCGCCATCTCTCTTTCCTGGAGCAGTGTCCATAACAACGTTGACCAATAACAGTGTGTTATCCCCACATGGCACCTCCGTATGTCTCCACGCATGTAGGTAAACGGTTGTGATCGAGGATCCAGGATATGTAAGTGTTGCAGGTTTGTTGGCGGCCATTCTCGCCACCGTTCTAGCGACAACTTTACCTTTAGAAATGCCCAGATATTTGGTAGGCGGAGATCGATTAGAGACTGATTATCTGGAATCACTATCTGGAGACTAACCCAGCACAAACCGGGTAACTTGATGTGAGTATTATCCATAACATAACCTTCTTTTGTTCTGCAGATATTTGGTAAAATTGCATTGGTTGATGGCACTTACATCAACAGGAACAACAACTTCCAGACATTCCCACAGGCTGTGCTGCTGTTATTCAGGTTGGTCGTCTGTTTTCTTCTGTTAAAGGACCCATATGTAATACACTCGGGGGAAAAACAGTTTGTAAACTTGTGTTTGGTGGATTATTTCTCTGTTGTTACAATGCTAATGGGCATTGTATTTTACATGGTTTGAAAGCCTGTTTATTTACCTTCACAATGATGTCCAACTTGTAAAGATCATGCATTTGTGGGATGAGCAGCACAGCTGATTATGTGGGTAGCGCCCAAGAAAAAGATTTTCTGGGTTAGGTTCACATACAAAATTCTCAATAACTTTTAGGACATCTGTTGTGTCTCCTAAATAAGAAGGCAGTTCTAGCACCCATTTCTTTATTAAAAGAAATCCACATATTGAGATAAAGGCTCAGTTAGACAACCAATACTTGAAACACTAGGGCGATGAGTGGGGTTTTCTAGAGATTTATGTATTTTAGGTAAGCCATAAAATACATTGCAGGTAGGATACTTAACTGTTAGAATATCTTTATCTGTAATCCAACCTCTTGATGTGTCTACGTATGTGTCAATTTCTTCTTTAATCTGATCTGCAGGATTCGTATTAAGTGGGGTATGATTATTTTTGTCCCTTAATAGTGATCTCATCCCCTTGTCATACTGTTCATAGCTCATCACGACCGTGGAACCCCCTTTATCCGCAGGGCTGATGATAATATCCGTTCTACTTTTCAGATTTTGTAAAGCTTTGAGTTAATTTTTTGAAAGATTATTTTGATAGGGAACTCTTTTCTTACATATTTTATCACATTCTTTTTTCAACAGGTTACTAAAACTAACAACAGATGGGTTAAAGTGACATAGTCAGTATATTTTTGGCATCATTGGGCAAAAATCCCATAATAACCTTTCAGCATAATGTAATTCAAGTGTTCTGAGAGAAAACTAGACTTCTGCTCATCCTCATGGCCCTGTTTTCAGGCTTTAGAACATCTAGCCCGTGACGGGAGACTTTGACCAATCACAGGTCATTTCAGAGAGAGAGCGTTCCTATTGGCTATGCTCCAGTCATGTGACCGGAACTTGGCGTTCCATCACCAGATTTCACAATGGCGGCGGCATCACAAACTTAACTTTACAGCTAAACCGTGCAAGATGATTCTGAAAACATTTAAGGAGAGAAATAGGCATTAACGTAACATAATCTAGATTCATATTTGATCAGCTAAAGCAAACGCTTAACAAGAAAGCTATGTCAGTGCGAGTATCAGTATCAGGAGATGTGATTGGAGACGTTCTGATATCTCCGTTATGCAGATGTGCTACAGGGGAGGCATGGCATGAAGTGATGTTGGGCTGTATGTACGGGAAGAAGTGTGACCCCAAGTCGGACTACCTGCCCGGGGAAGAGTACACCTGTGGATCCAACTTCGCCATCATCTACTTTATGAGTTTCTACATGCTCTGTGCCTTTCTGGTAAAATAACACACATTCACACACTCTCAGTATCTTAACACTGAGGTTTCACGTTCAGTTTGTGCAGACAGCTGCATGATAGCTCCCATTTCCACTCATGTGTAAGTGAGACTTAAAGTGTCATTTTTGCCTGACAAAGGTCCACTGAAATGGAAGGCTACAATTTTCTTTGAAAAAAAAAAAAGGCAAAGTACTGCCTTTAACGATGAACACTTTTGAACTCTTCAGCCAGTTAGGCACAACTCTTATTCGGAGTAACCAACAGTGAATGAGCAGCTCAGGAATTGTAAGCAAATGTAACAGAGCTGTTTGTCTTCTAAATCAAAGCCGATTACAATAGCACAATGTCATACATTACACCGAATTTTAAAATGGAAATGGGGCATTCAAACATCCAGTTGGTTGTAGGTTTAAATGTGTTTAACAGTGGAAAAGGCCTCCTGGTGAGTTTTTGAACATTGTAGTGTTTCTATACTGAACATCACTTCTCCTGGGTTGTTGTTTTTTTTATTTGAAGGGAGATAAGCTCTAATCATACTCACACAAGTGTACAGTAAAACATATTTTATAAATTGCTTCTGTCCTTCACAGATCATCAACCTATTTGTGGCTGTCATCATGGATAACTTTGACTATTTGACGCGTGATTGGTCCATCCTCGGCCCCCAGCATTTGGATGAGTTCAAGAAAATATGGGCAGAATATGATCCTGAGGCCACGTGAGTGTTTGTGTTTGTGTGAGTGTTTGTGTTTGTGTGTGTATGCATCTGGTTCTAACAGGAGCACAGTCGAGGTCGGGACATCTGTTAATATTTCGTAAAAAAAAACCCTGTCTCTCTGCATCTGAATGACCTGAAACCACTATCAATAAGACAGCTATCTGTGCGGCAGAGATTGAGGCGGTGAGGATGTGCAGGGTGAGGTGACTGGAGAAGGCAGAGTGTCTCCAGAGCACTCTGTCGTGTTCACTGCAACGATTTTACACACAAAAGCTATATGAAAACTAAAATTGTACTTGGTGATTCATTCACAGTATAAAGTATTGTTAAAAATGATAGACGATTAAATTCTTTAATGTTGTTCATATGTCATCTGTTATCTTGGATTTCTACAACTCATCAGTTAGCCTAGTTAACGTGGTCGAGGTGAGAAAGAATTTAATCGTCTATCATTTTTAACAATACTTGAGAAAGACTCGGTATATATTCACGCTTAAAGTCAAGCCAGACTTTCCTGAATCCTGCCGCCTGTCACATCCTGGCCTCAGCTTAGCTTTTCAACAGCTGTGGTCGGCCCTCTCCTCTCCTCTGCGATGAAATGTTGAACGGAATTCGATTTGAGATATGAGTTGCTGTATATCTTCTACAACTGAAAGGTGCTTATGGAATAGTTATGGCTCACTAACACAAGCACAAATAACACTGCTGGTTTGAATGTATAAAAGAGAAGACAACTTGTATTTTTGTTTCGTCTCGTATGTCAGTATAAAATCCTTTATTCTGTATTCTTTCCTACAGGGGGCGTATTAAGCACCTTGATGTGGTGACACTCCTACGAAGAATACCTCCCCCTCTGGGTTTTGGAAAGTTTTGTCCTCATCGTATCGCCTGCAAGGTGAGAAACATTTTCAGCCTGATGTCTTTTGGCACATGACAATCCTAACAGGGGTGTAACGATTCATCTACTACATCGATGTATCCATTTATATTCCTACAATCCAACTACATCGATAGGTACTCGGCAAGTTGTCCTTCACGGGAGACGTACAGTATATCGATATGAAATCGATTTGAAATGCAAAAATCGATTGTATCGATATTAAGGATTTGCACCTCGTATTTAAGGACGATAAACGTTATATGGAAGTGTTTTTTAGCACTTTTATTAGTAAAGAAATGTTAAACGTTACTCCGGTTCTCCAGACATGCGCCAGCTTGCCAGCTCTGCCCTCTGCAGTGCGA